>PVIR01000012.1:397270-498323 GCA_004026965.1 Petromus typicus
TCCTCCTGCCTCTGCCTCCCGAGTGCTGGGATTACAGGCGTGAGCCACCACGCCCGGCACTGTGGTATGTGGTACTGGTTGCTGCTGGGTGTGGGTCTCCACGCCCAGTATTGTTATGTGGTTACCGGGGAATCGAACCCGGGTCCTTGCGCTTGCAAGACAGGCGCCGGAACCACTGAGCCAACTCCCCGGCCCTATCCCACCCAGCTTTGATCAGTATTTTAGACCAGACCACAAAGTTTGTTCGTTAAGGTGCTTTCCCCATGAAAACATTCTTCATTATGAGTTTAGCACGGGTTGCACACCCTTCACCTGTAAGGACCTCAAGCGAGGCTACTCTGATTTGATTACAGATGGTTTTTGCTCTTTGGCTGCTTCTGTGAGGCTATCATGGTGTCCTCCACCAGCAGTGACTGTCTCATTGTTCCTAAAGAGCCAACATATATTCATTGGTAATTAGTGTTAGTTTTTCTAGACTTGAGTATATTTATTGAAGAATATAGAATCATACTGATGACCAAAACACAAGAAAAGTGGCTATTCTTATTACATTTGCATAGAGAACAAGAATTCTTAACTAGACAATTCTTAAATTGATTGTTTGCCCTGGGTGTGCAAATCTCTCTTATCAGGCTAGTTATTAAATATATTTACAAGTTTATTGATGCCCATTATTCACTTAAATATATATTGGGACTACTTGGCAAATACTTTCATTCAAAATGGTTATTTTCAGATTACTTTTCATACAGGACTTGGACTTACTCTGCTTCCCACAACTTTCAAGTACAAATTCCCACAAACCCAGAGTTGCAAAAAAAAAAAAATGTAGTAAATAACCTTAAAGCCCTTTATGAATAATTATGAGTTTTAAAGTTTTTGTGAATCTGCATATTAATTCTGTTCCATAAATAAAACATGAAGCAAAAATCCACTGTGTGGCGTGCCAGGGGGATAAATGAAGAGAAGGCAGGATAATTATCAGTTTAATGTGGGAACATACTTAACCTAAAAGATTACCTCCAAAATTGGTGACATCCTAAGTATATATAATTTACAAGGATGTTTTCATTTAAATAAAAAGGGGGAAAGATTTACGTTGAGTCGCTGCCATTTTCACAGCTCTCTCAGCAGCCCATGGTTGAAAAAGCAATTGTCAGGATATTTATTTCCTGGGGATTAGTTCTTCTCATATATTTCAGTTCTTTATAGCCCCAAGCATTGTATGCCATATCATATTTTGTACTATTTGAGTATCTGGCTATAACTATAGGTTTTCTTAGAAAAAAGAAGTAATGAGAGGCCACTAGCAACTAGACTGGTTGCACTCTGCTTACTCTCATGTCTTCTAAAGGACAGGAGGAAGCAGAGCTTGTGCTCAGCTCTGTGTCCCAGGAGTAGACAACATACACGCAGCAGCAGCCAGGGTGGAGTGTGCTGGGAACCCGTGAGTTCCTCTGTACCCCAGACACTATGCTCACACCCTAACTAGTCTATACTCAAAAGAGACAATGACTAAGTCCATGGGTTGACCTTGTACACTTATTAAAATGGGTCCCACTAGGGCACTGTACTCTGAAATGCATTTTGCAAACCTCTAAAGACCACCATATTTATGAAAGTCATCTGACTAGAACTCCATGTCCTTCACAGCTTGTACTATGATAATTATGCCTGTCTCCATGCCCAGTACGGGCTTAATAAGCACACCTACTCTGTCACTGAAGTGGCCTCTCTCTCAGGGATGCTGATCTATCTTCCCTGGGACATTTGAATACCAGAGGCACTGAGGATAGAAATGGGTTTCTATTTCTAACAGACTCTGCTACTATTGGCAAAAAATAATGTTGAAGACTTTTTGAAAGCTTTAGAAAGGACTAGCCAAATAATGATATTAGTACTACATATAAATTTCCATACTTATTTAAAATGTTCTTTTCTAAAGGATGTTCTACTTAAAGTGTCATTTTCTTCACTTCCTGATACCCACAGAACTGGGCGGTGCAAGTAGAAGTCTTTTTAAGTGGGGACATGGAGGCAGCCTTTACTGAGGTTACAGTGTGTGATGTGCTTTCAGGCCTCCAGTTATCTCATGTGTAGCTTGCATTTGTACAGTTAACTCCTTTTCTCTTCTCTTTGAAATTTCCTTTTTTTTTCCCTTCCTCTTCTGTTTTTTTTTTTTCTTGCCCAACTGTGAGAAGCTGGAACACTTAACAGTTTGTAGAAAGGATAGTTAAAAATAATTCACATACCAGTGACTTAGTTTCATCAAGTCAGCCTTCCCCCAGCACTAAGAAATGTATATTATTTATTTCTGCAATCAATACAAAGTCAATACAGGAATTAATTAATTAACAATGTCTCTCAATAAACCGTGGTAACTGAATGTTAAAGCTCAGCAAAATATGTTTGGCAAAGGAACCGAGTTTGACCTTTCCTTGAAACTAATCCCAGTACCACTGCATATTACCTGGAGAGAGTAAGCATGTTATTTCATTTTGTGGGGCCTCAGTTTCCTGCTTTGTAAAATGAGAATGCCTTGAAGAATAGTATGACGAGTAGGGACGAAGTATGTCATGGCCTCAGTGTGGCCCCTGCTACCTCTCTGAAAGGTTCTGTTTTGTCACGGACACTAGAATCCCCTGGTGTGAGACAAGCCTTCTCCTCACAACAGGATGGCTTCATTGACTGGACATCTCTTTCTGAAGGCTTTATCTTCCTGGAGAATCCATGGTGTGAAAGGTCCAGGGTAGAATGAGATAAGCTTTCTGCCCTTTGTGACCTCATTGGGTCACTAAGGAGACAGAGATACATACAACTGGTCAAGAGTCAGGTTGCTAGACACTAATTCTGGTGAGGATGGAGATGTTGGCAGTACACCATCCCTTCAGGGAAGGAGTTTCCAACTCCATGAGAAGGAAGGTTTTCGTGAATCTGGTCAAAGGGCTCTTTTAACTGGAGAGGACCTTACCCACCCAGGATCAGAAGAGGACAGTTAATAAAGAAGTATGCATCTTGATAGAGACCTTTTATACAATATGCTTTGGTTTATAAGATCTGTCACTTAATTATCAACTTGCAATAGATGGTAAAAGTTCTCCTTTGAGCTGTATCATTGACCTCATTGCTGAAACCTCACTTAATTGAATCATTGTTTTATTGACAGCACATAAATCACATTTGGGCTTTTTTTGTCCTTGTAGTCTATGATAAATCTTAGATGATGAAACTTTGGTTCTCTGCAGCCAACATCTTTAAACTATAATAAATTACAAAGGCTATGCTTAGGACAAAAAAAAAAAAAAAAAAAAAAAGCAACACTTTGGTAATATGCTTGCCCCTGTCACATTAAACAAAATCCAAAATGCAACACATAACTCAACACAATCAGCAAATACTGAGCCTCCTACGGAGGGGCCCAGAGCTGGATTCTCCATTCTCTTCCATTTCTATATTATGGTATTTTCAGCTAAACCTCATGGCTAACAGCTTAAATTAATTCTGCCATGTGTAGGACATACATAGATGCATGGACTTCATATTATAAACTCAGGCAGTTTAAATTATAAAGCAAACTCTTCCCGGAGCCCTAACACTTTCAAAATCTACACCACAAATAGTAGGCCAGCTGCCCACACTCCAAGGAGAGAGACCCTCATTAGACGTCATTTGCATCCCATTAACCACCAAGCATTGGGTCAGTCATTGCCTGTCAGACGTTCAACTCATTCTTTTTGTGTTAATTAGCAGAGAAATAAGGAGTTAATGAAGATCTTTGAATCTGTGGCGACTCATCTGGTTGCTTCGGCCCCAGTGCCATGTCGACCCACTTTGGAGCACCCAGCTTGGATGCTGGGAGTAAGAGCAGGAGGCATGAACCTCTCTGGTGGGGAATCCTCGGGGGACCTTCAGCATGGGAGGCTTTGTTAGCTCAAGAGTAGAAGGAGTTAATTGCTTCAAGATTGAGGCAGATTAGGTTACTGGGTGGGATGTACCGATGTAAGCATATGTCAGCACTAGTTAAAAGATAGATGCTTATTTTAATAAACTTATGAGAAGAATTAATTTGTCATTACGTTGGAAATCTTACTTTATTAACTTAATTTGAAAATGTAAAGCTGTCTCAAACGCAGGTTTTTCACTCACTTTCCCTCTGAATATGGATGAGTCACAGATTAGACCATATGCAACACTACTCATTCTGAGCTTCCTCCCTGGAGTCTCCCCCGGAAGTCAGGTTGTGGATGGGGTGGGGCAGGGTGGAGAGCTGGTGATGTGAGCTCTGGGTCCTCTTGGGTGGGACAACATGGCCCCGGGGCCCTGTGGGCAAGAGGAGATAACTCATCTGCTTTCTTCTCTTCTGATTCTCCCCTGGGAGTGCTCTCTGTCCAGATACTGTTTGTGCATTTCGAGAGCAGGAGGTGGCGTGGAACAGGAACGCAGGAACCACAGATTCCCTCTCCGAACCAGTGCCATGAGAAGGGTTCGCTAAGGGCTCTGCTGACATCTTCAGTTGAGGTAAATGATCCAGCCATGCAAGCTGCTTAGAGACAAGGTCAACACTGCTTCCATTTACCTTTTTAAGAGCAAGCCTGCTTATCAAGCACTTACTTCTGGACCAGCAACTGCTCTAAGGACTTTATTCTTATTACTTCTTTCAATCATTACAATAAATGTGTATGACACAGATAATTTATATTCTCTCTTTTCCAGATCAAGAAATTAAGGCCCAGGAAGATTCAGTGACTCATCACAGGGGACACTTGAGAAGTGTCTGCTGTCCACCCAGAGCCCTTCCTTCCCATTACAGCTACCCTGAGGGAGCCTGGCCAAGGAGGGTGAGGGATGTGGCTACTCCTGAGCTCGTAAGGGGCTGCCTCAGAGCAGCAGTGGACGAGCCTCTGGGGCTTTGGTTTCATTCCACAGAAAGACTGGAAAAACTTGGAATTTTACATAAAGTCTCCCGATTTCAAAATAATTTGTCCAGGAAAAAAAGTTGTAAATGATATGCAGGCCAAACAAAAACTATGCATGGATAACTACTGGTGATCCCTAGGGAGGGCTGGAAGTTCTTTGATTTGTTTTGCTCTGCAGTGCCTAGCATACTTAGTCAACTGGATCAATGAACCTGGAAGTGGTTCTGAGCCCTGTTGATGCACGGAGGCCCTATGTTGTACAGAAGTGCAGGCAGCACACCCTACCAAGAGTCCTTTCATCAGATCAGCAAATGGCCCATCCCTGTGCTGGAGGAAGGAAGTGAGCTGGAGTTATGAGGGATTATCATTTCAGCAAAAGCCTTTAAACCCACTTCCTTCTCAACTTGCTTGGTCTTCTTTCTCAACTGGGGTTAGTTAATATGAATCGGGCCAAAGCTAATCTCCAAAATATTTAACAATCAGAAAACCACAGAAAGGTCACTGCTGGCTCCACAGGACCCCTGAGATCCTGCCAGTGGCTCTGACTGCTGGGTCAGTGACTTGCCTGGGGTTATATTTAATTTTCAAAAACAGGTCTAAATGCAAAGAAAAGAGGATGATATGTAGTGGTGATTTTAGGGTCCTGTACCAATATAACAAAGCTTTAATTTTGAGTAGTGTGATAAGGATTTAGATGCATTTTGAATTTTGTATAAAGGGGTAGTATTAGCATTCTATTTTACAACTGAGAAAACTGGATTGCTTTCAGGATGACATAACTGGCATGTGATACTGTTAAGATCCAACCAGCGCCACTGTCTCCACAGCCCAAGAAAGCCCTATATATTTAGAACCAGGAGTCAGCAGCTTTTTATGCAAAAGGTTTGACAGTAAATAATGTTTTGCCAACCATGTGGCCTCTATTGCAGCTACACAACTCTATTGTAGTAGCACAAACCAGCAATAAACAACATGTAAATAAATGGGTCCAGTTGTTTCTCAATAAAACTTTATTTATAAAGGCAAGCAGCAGGAGAAATTTGGTCCATAGGCTGTCATTTGGCTAGTGTTGCAGGAAGCTCTATTTCTCAGTGGAACGAATTCCATCTGCCGAATCCCTTCCCTCCAGTGCTGCCACTTGCTTATTCGCAGAATCATTCTGGTGTAGACTAGATGACGTTGTGACTTTTCAAGTGCTCTTACTGAACTGTCACCCTCTCTGGTGTTAAGATGTTTTAACACATGAAGTCTTGACTACCTCCTTTCTCCTTAGGAACACACAGGAGGAATTTTTGGTCAAAAGCCATAGGGTACTTGCTCCTAGGAATCCTCTCTGATCAAAAGGTGCAATGGACAACATCAGCATCATCAGCAGTAGGCAGGCTGGAGGAGTGGGAGGCTGACCCCAGGCCTACCGGGCTGCCTGCACCGACAAGCTGGAGAAGCCCTGGTACAAACGACATTCGAAGACTGGCTCTGTGGATCATTGGAATTTGGCACCAGGTCTAATACACAGCAGATGATAATGACAGAAGTTTTCAATAAGCTATTAGTAAGTGTCTAACAGAGGATGATAGCAACTTTATCAGTAAGAGGATGGGTTCTGTCAGGTGATTGAAAGATGCCTGGTGTTGCTGATTTTAGTGCTGCACTGATGTTAAAGTCGTGTTCAGGCAGTATGTTGAGATGGACTTATTTCTCTAGCCATAGTGTACCCGTGCTGTGATGGTCCTTTGGTTAAAATAGGCTTCACCAATTACAGCTGAGTTCTATGTCAGTGGTGTCCATTGTCCAGGGATCAAAGATAACCACTGCCTGTCCATGGACTATTCTTGAGGACCTACCTCACAGGATGACAGATAGAAGACCTCGCATGGAAGTGAGAAGCACTCAGAGAGAGATAGAGAAAGGCAACTTCTTTTTGAAAGGGACATTTTCCCCTTCAGGCCTGTTTGTCTTGGGGAGGGGGTTATGAATGACATAATCTTGACCATGTTAAAAACTGCAAAATCACTTGGAATTATATTTCCTGAATGAAGTGAATACTAATTATCACCCACTCCTTCCTCTCTTTCCTCTTTCTCGCCTTCCCCATCTCCTTTCCTCCTTCCTTTCTTTCAAAGTAGAAATGCCTTTGAGATTTGAATCTGCACAGCTCCTACCCAAAGGCAACTGCAGGGCTCTTTTTACTGTGTCAAGGAAACACTGACGCTGGAGTCCAGTCCAAGGACAGCCATAGGCTGCAGGTGACAGCAACTTGCCCAGGGGATTAAACAAAGAACGAAACTGGGCTTGGACTGGCCCTTGCACCCCCTTCCCTGGATTAACACTGCTCCGGGTGTTCTACCCAGGCTTTCTATAATCTGCTGGCCTTGTGTTGTGCAACTCAGACAAAAACTGGGCATTTATGGGTGTCAAAATTGCCTTTTCTTATTACTGCATATTGACAATATATTAAAAATTCCAATTATCTCTTTAGCCCACAGTCAAAAGGTTAGCAGAGGCAGGACACAAGCTTTCTGCACTTATAAAAAGGAAGAAAGAAAAGGAAATGAGAGGAGAAAAGGAGCAAGACAGCTGCCCATCAATGAAGAGGGAACTATAGCAGCAGTCTCAGACATGGAAATTGTGAATCATGATTTTAAAAACAATTTAGTTAGAGAATTGGTCTCCTTGCAATTAAAAAGTTCCATTCACATAAAATCACTTTTCTATCTAGTAACAGGACTTGGTTCATGAGATTCATTAATTTGTACATTAAAAAGTCACTGAGATGTGGTGAGGTAGCACATTATTCACCACTGAAAGAGGAGAATTGGCTTCCAGAATAGCATTGACTTCCTGATTTCTGACCTTTGTCAAAGAGAGTTATAAAAGGCCAAAAATGAATGATGCATATACACTTATTTGTGCACACATAGCCATGGCCGAAGTGCAAGCCAGACCCCAGCAAAGTGGCTTTTCTCCCCCAGTCAACCTGTTTAATGTACCATCTTGCTAAAGTTCAGGTATCACTGACACTTGGTATTCAAAGTTCAGGGAATGAGATTCTTGGGGGGAAAAAAAATTGCTGTATTCTCACCACTACTACCCCCAGCAGCCCCATGTGAACTCTTTAGTCCACAGGTTCTGGGGATGAGTTTTATCTGAGACTCTGGTCCCTTCCTGAGGCAAACTCGATCATTTATTTAGACTTATTTTCTACCTCAAGCATTCAGGGTGCGCAGGATAAAAGTTGTCTCAGGCCTATTCTGCTTCTGCCCTACTCTGCTCTTTGGCCTAGTTAGTGAAGAGGCCAGGGCCCAAGGGCTTCCTCAGATCTATTTTCTTCCGGCCTATCCTTCATAGTCTTCACCACTTGTATACTGTGTCTTTATGATTTACTGACAAAAACCAAATTGAGACAGGCTATGATAAATATTTTTCCTCCTCTTAATGGTATACTCCATCTGAGTATAGCTAGTGTGCCTAAAAACTGTATATCCAAGGCCTTCCACACTGCACAGAGCAGGCACAGAAACAATCAGTAAAAATGGTGATGAAACAAGGAAAGAGTAGTCGAAGCAAGAGGAAGCGACCTAAGGGCTAACCAAAGTGGTCATGGGGCGGGTTTGTTATTTCCTGCTGTCTCTCAGCAGCATGAGGAGAGGAGCGTCAGGTCAGGGGCCGCCGTCAGCCAGCACAGCAGTAGCCCTGAGATGGGACCGCGGCAGTCTGAGGACGCATCTGGGTGTCCTGGGAGGGGAGTGCCTACAGAGGGATATGCTGGAGAACTGTCCTGACGGCAAAGTCACAGGGCGAGCTGATGATTAGCTGCATGAGGACATGGGGAAAAGAAGGCTTCACCTGATGTCCAGGCCTGCACTCTGGAGATGCCTGAGTGGGAGTGTCCACCTCCGAAACAGGACAGATGACAGGTGTATAATGACTTCTGAAGCTCAGGGAAGAGAAAAACACATGAGGAATATTTGAGAAATTGGACTCCTCTGGAGTTGCCAAGGCTAGAAAGATCCTTCCTGCCCAAGGCCATTTCTCCATCTCTTCTGTTCAGCATCTCTGTCTTTATGATTTACTCCATGTATCTCCTGCTCCTCCTGCCCCAGCCCAGTGGGATGGAACCAGTTCTCTTCCTGTACTAGTCTCTGGTTAGTGCAGCTAGTAGTGCTGCCAGGTGCAGGGTTTGGTCCTCCAGGCCCTGCAGCCACCCTGGAAAGAGGAGCTACTACTACCCATCTTTTGGATGAGGAAACTGGGGCCTTGAGAAGCTGAAGTTTCCCGGGTTATGCAGCTGGTAAGTTACAGAGGGTTTTGAGGCCCTGTTTTCCAAACTTGAGAGTCTACACTCTGTGCTGCTGGTTTCTCAGATGCTCCAATTGTTTTACACACTTTGCCTTGGCCAGGATAGCATAGTCCAGGAGTCACCATGCACCTCCACTACCAGCTAAAGCTTCCAGCCACTCAGTGAACAAGTGCCCCGGGCTGCAGTGCTGAACCATGGTCTGGTGTCCACTGTCCAGATGTGCTGTGGAAACTGAGAGTGAGAAGAACCATTGTGACTTTCTCTTCAGATCTGAGCTAACAGTGGGCATTCTCCACAGTTAGGAAAATAGGAATGCTGTGGAGTTCTGTGATAAGCCAAACGATAAATGTTTTCTAAAACACAACTCATAAGCTACCTGGCCAACATCCCACGACAAGCAGTACCACTGGTGTCTGTCCTGCTGCCCCAACATCCTCCGGGTGGACTCCACTATGACCTGGCGAGGCGACTGAGGAGACTTTGTGAACAGTTAAAATAGTGGTGAAGTGACTTTTACCACGCTCATAGTGTTGAGCATGTAGCCCAGTGGCAGAGTGAGGGCTGAGCACACAGGAGGCCCTGGATCTGTGCCCAGTGTGGCAGGGCAGGGAGGGGAGAGGTTTTAAGTAACAGTACAACAATCTAGAGTCATTAAATTGTTTATAATGCCATTCACACAAAAGCCTCCAAATCAGCTTTTCTCTAAATTTGGAAGGTATGTAAGGGATAGACTGACTTAAAACATAAGCTATGTGGTATCCAAAAGAAGTACATTTTCTGGGTGCTGGGAGCACCGCAAAGACATCTTTCAGATGCTAGAAATTGCCATCTAATCCAGTTGTCTGTGTCATGCATATGAGGATACAGTGGCTAGAAAAGGCCGAGGATGTTTGAATATGATGGAAAGTTACAAGGACACATGCTTTGGAGTGTAGACTCACTGCTTCTTTTATGGGAAACTGGTCAGGAGGAACCAGGTTGCTTTATGGATTTGGCGATGGTCAGTGGCTCTCCTGAGGAGCACGGCTGGGGGGCAGGCAGCTGGTTGGTCTAAGTGTTTACTAGAAAGATGGCATCACTAGCTTCCATTATAGGAAGCATGACTGGAGTGGCATGTGGTGAGATGTTCTGGATCCAGAGTGGGATTTCCAGAAGAGCATTCAAAGTCCTCTTCAGCACCTATTTGCTTGTCTTTTTGAGTTTGAGAACAAACATCAGCCCACACAGCCCCTCAACACCTTCATTCTTACAGCTCGAAGTGCTCAACACATTTCTCTGGAACTGGATGAAAAACTCTACACAGTGTTTCTTTCCTAAAATGAGATAAAAATCTCTTTTCCCATCAAGAAACAAGCCAGAACCTCAGAATGGATGGTTAGGATTGAAGGGGAAGCTTATTATTCATGACGACTGGCTGGCAGCGTCTTGAATGGGTAATGAGGATGCCACTATCAGGGAGGAATCAAGCCCAAAGCCCAGGGATAGCAATGAAATACAGTATTGTGTTTACACTCTGTAACCACAGCCCTCAGAAATGAACAGAATATAAGGCTTCAGTGTGGCTACAGCGGATGGGTCCAAGCTCCCTGCAGCAGAAGCAAAGAAGTGGGCAAGAGAGAAGGAAAGACTGACCCAAAAGATGCCACACGCCAACTTCAGCAAATCCAAGTTGTTGACATGTTATGAACTTAACGGCAGAAAGAACATGCAGTAAAAACTAATTTGCATTCTCCTATTATATATGTCAGATCCCTAAATATCTTGATGATGTTCTTTTGCTAAAGATATCCTGATGGTGGATCTGCGTATGATTTACATAAATGAGGCATTTGCATAAATTAACAAATAAATACATGCTTATACAATGCTGATACCACTTACTACTCTCATAAAAATAAATTGTGAGGGATGACATATGAGAGGCCGTGTGGTTCCTGGGCAATCATCGCATGCTCCTGATGCATGCTTGGCATTTTGTTGCCAATAAAAGAAGGAAACTCAGATTCTGGTGTTTGTGAAGGCCTGGCTCTTCCAGGGACACTATATTCAGATGCTTGGTTGAAGATTATGTCCTGAGTAATGGAGAACTCAGTTTAGTGTCATGAGCACTCATGTGAGTACTAGAGCCAGACTGTGTGAATCCTAAGTCTGAGGCTATTGCTCAGTGAGTGAGCAGTTTAGGACAAGCCATGTGAGCTATGCCTCAGCTTTCTGGTCTGTAAACTCAGGGTAGTGATAGTACCTACTGCAGAAGATTGCTATCAGGATGAAGTGAGTTACTGTGCATGGAAGAATTTGCAGTGATGCCCCTCTTGTAGAAGCTGTTCTGTTGGTCCCATGGTTATGCTATTGCTTGTTGGCTTGGAAGAAGAATCTCCCAAGGCCACACAGCTTCCTATTTACCCCTCCCTAGTTAGTGACATTCAACGTTTCCCAGCCCTTGGAGCTGGGAATAAGAGAAGAAAAGCTGTTCAGAACCATGGCCTTTTCCAATACTGGGATCATAGCTGAGTCAGGCTGCAGGGATTGACATCCAAGGTGACTTCTCAGGAGCTGATTGCAGATCTGTACCTCCCCTGAGTCATAGTTTCCAAAGACTGGTATTGCATCCGGAGCTCCAGAGGGGTGGCCAGACTGGTGGATGATGTGGATAGGACCATTGCTGACAGGTATCTTTCCCAGTTCAACCAGGCCAAGGATGAAAGAGAAGAGAGAGAACTTAATTCTATAAGTCTCTGCTCCTTGGGCCTACCCTCGCTCAGGTAACAATAGCGATTGAGGGTAACACTTCTGGATGGTGGCTGCTGATGCAATTGCCTGTCAACACAAAAAGATTCACTGATGACTTGCTGTTTCCTCCCTTGCTCATACCTGTGGGAATTATTTCTGCTTTGAAAGGAATTCTTTTATTTCTCTTCTTTATCTTAAGAAAGACTTAATGGTTTTACCAATCCTTGGAGATCAAAATAATCAGACTCTTTATTGCTTTGTGGGTCACTAGAGGAAATAATTTGTTTTCTGGTGAAATTTTGATCCCTTCTTTTGAGCCTGCATGAATACACATACATATTTTGTTTATTAGGTGCTCTTCAGACTGTTAGCACCTTCAGAGTTTATAAATATGAGTCTCCTATTTGTCTCATGTCCCCTCCCCTTTGGAGGACATGGTCTCTGGAGTGCCCTGGGTGGATGACTAAAGCAGAAATCTAGACTAAAGAGGGGACTCTAGCCCCAGATGTGGGATCTGAAAGTGCCAAAGGCTGCCTCAGAATGATCACACCTGCTTTGTAATTTTGCCTCATGCTGGGCTTGGCTGGACTCCCCCAGAGGGCAATGTACATGTTTCAGAGGTCAGAGTGGTAATTACCATAATAGCAGCTATCAGTAATCCTGCCCTTTCTATGGTAGGCCACGTGCTTTACATATGCTGTCTCACCCTGTGAAGTGGCTTTGTGGATTCACATTAGCAGAGATGGATTTCTGGCAGGAAAGGCTGAAGTTCCATTTCTATAATTCTTTATTTGTCCCAGAGATAAAGTCTAAATCAACTTGATTTGACTTATAAACATCCAATCACATGGGGCTCCGTGTCTGGGAAGGGAATCACAAAAAGTCCCATTCTCCTCAGAGCCTCCTTGGTATCTGGGAATCCTGCTGACCCAATTATCTTCATTAGTAATTTCGTATGGATCTGCTATCTTAGAATCGTGATGCAACTTCATATCTGACAATACTGGACCTCAGCTCCCACACCTGTAGGATGAGAACATGGAGTTACTGCTCAGCATCGTCAGAGAGGTTTTTTTGTTTTTTTTTTTTTTTTTGTTTTTTTGAGACAGGGTCTTGCTTTGTGGTTCAGGCTGGCCTTGAGCTCAGCTTCAAACTCACATCACAGCAATCCTCCTGCCTCTGCCTCCTGAGTGCTGGGATTACAGGTGTGAGCCACCACGCCCGGCACTGTGGTATGTGGTACTGATTGCTGCTGGGCGTGAGCCTCCACACCCAGTATGATTTGTGGTTAACCGGGGGATCAAACCTGGGTCCTTGCGCTTGCGAATGCTAATTCTAGATTTCCAGCCTAATCTTTCTCTTACGCTCTAGACTCCAACTCCAACTACACCAGCATGGAGTAGAATTAACAGAGAGTGAAGGAGCATTGAGTAGCTTGAGTTGTCAGAACCAAGAACAGGGCATGATGGCTCTGTCTTCCTCTCTTCTACCCTACGGTGAAGGCTGGAATCTTCTTGGAAGATGTTAACCTCTCAGTAAATTCCGTGTGGTGGTCCCAGCTTAAGAAGATGCTCTAAGCGATTCCAACATGGGTGTTAAGCTCTCTTGAAAGCTTTGATTCCTAATGAGCTGTCTACCAACCTCCTGCACCAGATTTTAAGGAATGTTGATTTATTTTTTCTTGTTGTGGTACAGGGATTGAACTCATGACCTTGCTCTTGCACAGCAGGCCACAGCCCCACTGAGCCAAATTCCCAGCCTAGGAGTTTGATTTCTAAGCCCACCAACCAAGAATCTGAGGATGAAGCTGAGGAATTGCATTTTACAGGCTTCTTAGATGATTTTCTTTTCTAAATGCTGAGAGCCATAGCGTTAGAATTAACTACTCCCTGCCCTTCATTTCTGTTTCATAACAAATGGGAGAGATACTTATATGCAGCATTTAAAAGAAAATTAGGTGGAGTTTAAGTGCGCTTTTACAACTTGTATAAACTGTGGGACTTAGGAAATTGAAAGACAATGAGAAAAGATGCTCATAATTTTAAAAATGAAATCTTCATATTAATCATAATTTTGCTCCTAAGAGAAATGCTCCTTAAAAGAGCCCACCATGTTTACATTCACTCTTGCACATATACAGTCATTCATTTAGCACTTTTATGTGTCACTCACTGTGGAAATAGGTGTCTAAGACACCATCTTTGTCTTAAAAATCCGTATATAGTAGAGAGGAAAGATAACTAAGTTGATAGAAGCAATTTAGTATGCTCAGTATGCTCAGATTTTCCCTTTGAACATTCTCTCATTTGACTACATAGTAGCCTGAATGTGGAGCTGTGGGACAGAACCACCTTTTAGTAGTAATGGCTCCAAATAGACACCTTCAGTTTATCCGATTCCACATAATACTATAAGCAGTGAGTAACCGGAGCTTATCTACCTAGTTGAGTTGAGTTCTTCCATATAGTGTATGGCTTTGGCCCCTGGGTTCTATTTAAAGCAGGTACTTGTTTGGGAAATTACAATGAAGAGAACAGAGTGTAAGAGGGAGATGTGGATGAGGAATTGGGCATGCAGCAGAGGCGGACATGGGAGATGAAGACTGGGGATGCAGGGAGTAGGAATGGGAGGATGAAGGAATGGTGTCATGGGGCAAAGGCATAGAATGGAAGGGAGGTAAAAGACAGCAGCCAGGACAGCTGGGAGGCACAGTGAGAGAGGAGTGTAGGGGTAATTCTTGAAGGGGCGCCAAGTGCTGACCACAAGTGATGGCTCTCTCCCTTCCCTCCCTCTCCTTCTCATAATGGTCCATCTGGTGCTTCCTGAGTGGATTCTGCCCACGACAATGACAGTAGTCACCACAGAAGCTGGAGTGGGAAGAAGCAGACCCCCCCCCCCCTTCTCCTGTGACATCCATCAGAAAGGGCTCCCTTTTGAGCACTGAGAGAGGGGGGAAAATAAGCAGAAGTAATTTATTCGGGATCTTTGAGAGGATAATAGCCAATTATTTGTTTATAACACTGGTTAAATTTTCATTAGGCAGATTAATGGAATATCATGTACTGTCAACATTGGACTGAGGGGTGGTCTGTAAGAGATAAACGGGCAAACAGGCGCTGTGTCTCTCTGAGTAAATTAGTTTTTGCTTTCCTGTTTTTCATATGAAAATGGGAAAGGTGGGCAAGGTGGTGCATTTTAAAACAGGTCTTGAGATGGGCCAAATTGGTTAAATATGAAAGCAATCCTGGTAATAAATACATTATAATAACTTAGCATCATGGACATAATTTTGATTTCATGAAAGTCTGGGATAATGTCGATTTTTAACCCGCTCTCTTAATACACACTTCCTCTCCCTGAACTCAAACGCTGCTTGCTGTGAGGTGAAAACATTACTTTCGGGGGCCTGATTTGTCTGTGTAATGTGTTCAGCATTACAGCTGGAAAGTGAGAGAGCCTCCTTGGCTTCCTCGGAGCCCTGTGTTGTCATCCTGGATAGCAGGAGTGGCTCCCCTGAGACTGTTATCAGGATCAGAACTCCCTGTGCTTAGCCAGCTTATTCCCCTGGAAGTGGACTGGAAGGAATACACTCCATGTGGACGTGGTGCTGAGTCTCTGGCTAGATTCAGCGTTGAGGTTCTCCACGGGCTGGGTTCATAATCTTAACACTGTTTCCTGTAAGAACCAGTAAGTTCAGACTAAAAAAAAATTCTGTTAGCAAACTGAAAATGTTATTCTCTTTCTTGTTCTCTCTCTCTCTCTCTCTCCTCTCCATCTCTCAAAATGATTGATATTCTGTAGTTAGAAATGTAGTTTGCAATTGTATTTTTTAGTTTAATTAGCATTCAAGAGCCATTAAATTTCTCAGGTAGAAAATGCAACCAAAACCATTCATTTGTATCTATATTTTTAAGTGTCATTATAATCTATATTTTTAAATGTCATTACTTAGAAGGTAGGTGATAGGATTTCTATTATAATAAAAATGATAAGGATGCAGGAAGAGTTTGAGGTAGAGAAAACAGAAAGGAAAGAAGTAAAAGAAAGAAGGGAGAGGAAAAGAAAAGAGAGAGCAGATAAAAATAATAAAGAACATGTGCAGTGCTATTAAAAATCAACTGAATTTTCTGTATAATGCCAAGATTTGCTGTATATATGTTTGATAAAACCTCTTTTGCAAAGATTAAACACTACTGTAAATCTCTTCAAACCATTTTACCAGTCTGTCTGTATGTTGACTTCTCTTCAAAATAATTATGTGATCTGTTTCCAGAAAGAGAGAGAGAACATTGGCAGAGGTTTCCCTCCTGGACATACACACCTCCAGGCTCACCCTGATCCAGTCTGAGTGACCCATGTACAAAGTTCCAGGATAGATTGTCAGCTTCCTGGGCAGACACAGAGGTGGGCACATTTCAGTGAGTGGGACTGGTTCTGCCTATTTTGTCTGCCCTTCGTGCTCACTTGTCTGTGTGCCCATCTAGCAGGGGCCGAGGGGCCAGATGGCCAGTTACCTGTATGGGCAGAGCTGAGCCACCCACCTGGAGTGGAAGGGAAATCAGAGCTTAGAGGTTCACTCTCTTCCTCCCAAGCTCTCATGTCCTTGCTCCAGTAGATCCTGGGACCAAGAACAGGGCCGAGCACTGTTAGTGGACCCAGTTGCTCTGACGTAGGGAGAAGTGCTCTGGACATCACATTTGTCTGCAGCTCTTTCATGATGCTGGCTGATGATGACCTTTCAAAGGCTTTGGTAAGATTCATTTCTTTGATATCCAGCATCCATCCATGTGCTGCACGTGAACCTTCCTGCAGGGGCATCTTAGCCACACATGCTTCCACACTTTGGGCAGGTTGGACAGAGATATTGCAGCATTCCTAAGAGCTCAGTTGGAGAGGAGGTGGATGAGGCAATTATTTAAAAGTTTCTAGATACTTAGTAGAAGTATAGCAAAACTACCTTCATACACAATGTCCATGAACCTCAAATATCAGAGTTTGGGCTGCAGGAGACCCTTTAGGTTACCCAAGAACTAAACCCCTGGTTGGATCCCAACAGATCCACCAGAGGACTAACTCTGCTCTGCTTTGACTAGTGCACCCAGGGCAGTGGTAGCGAAGGAGGCATTGCTGGGCTTTCCTCATCTGAAATATGAAAGAGATTCTCTGGGCTATTATATGCTTTTAGTGAAAGCAATTCACATTCTTTGGTGGTTTATCCTACTCATAATGATCAAATCCTAGAGTCAGAACTTCTAATGCAAACCACTTTTCTAGCTGTAATCAGATCTAAGGCAAATGCAACCACCAAGTGGCCTAAGACTCCCTGGCAATGTTCAATCAGGATCTGATATCATTTATGAAAGTGATATCTTACTATTGATACTTCTCCCAAGAGCAGCACAAATTAGAGACATACTCCAGTGATCCCAATGCCATGCAGACAGCACGAGAGTATACCCGTTAGCACGGGAGCCTCAAATACTGCACGATGCACATTTCATTGTGGTCATTTAATGGAAACCCTATGAAAGTGTTCTGCTGGATTTTGGGGTAAAAGAAGTTCTAACATTTAAGGAACCACATAAAATGGGGTCCTTAAGAAAATTCAAGAACTGATAATGCTAACAGTATCTGAAAGCAGACTTTGGGAGACTGTGGGATCCGTCCGTCTCAAAGTAAAAACACATGAACTCCTCCTCTGTGTCCCCTGGGCCGGGTCCTGCTCTAAGCTCATTTATGTACCCACAGAGAGATATGTATTCTTTCTCTCTTTCACCCCCACCTGCCCGGTGGCTTGCCAAGAATCTCCGAAGGTGCCAAGATATAAACCCTATCAAGCGATGCCTTCTCCCCTTAAGATCTTAAATGCCCACATAATAAATAGCAGGTGTGACCCTCAGTACAGAATCCAAGCATGCAAGGAAATATAATTGCTATATGGATATTTATTACATTTTAAATACCCATATTTGGTTTCTATCTTCTCCATACTTTCTGACTGTGGCAGATCTCCATTTGATCTCTGCTGCAGCATCAGGATCCTCTGCAGAGAAGTGGGGAGATGTAGAACATCTGGTCTACCTCGCATCAGCCTGTGGAGGTTACAGCTGAGACATCGATTGCCCTGATCTGCTCCTTTGTCACTGGGTTCTTCACTGCTTTCACCCCACATTTGGAATAAGGGAACTTTTTCCAGGATTGGTACCCTTCTCTGAGGTACTTCCTGCAGCCATTTCTCTCTGAGGTCTTGCTGTCTCATAAGAAGTATTGCCAGAAGGTGGGGCCTCCCATCCCGTGGCCACAAAATGAAGCCCTATTATTTCAGTCCTACAAACCTTAACTTCACCATCTGTACAATGAGAAGAATAATAATAGCTAATTAGTAAACATAAGCATTTTTTAAAACATCATAATTAACTACAAAGTTAGAATCGCTATGCCAGAACCAAAAAGCATCCAGCCTCCCAGTTCTATGAATGATGCCACCCTTTTATATGCAAATTATGCTACTGGCATTTCTAGAACCAACAGTGCCTTAGTTTTTTTTTTTTTTAATTATTATTATTAGACAGGATCTTGTTTTGTAATTCAGGCTGGCCCTGAGTTCAGCCTTGAACTCACAGCAATCCTCCTGCCTCTGCCTCCTGAGTGCTGGTATTACAGGCATGAGCCACCATGCTCAGCACTGTCGTATGTGGTTCTGATTGCTGGTAGGCGTAAGTCCCCACACCCAGCATTGTTGTATGTGGTTACTGGGAACCAAACCCGACTCTTTGCACTTGCAAGGCAAAGTTCCGGCAAAGTGCCGGAACCACTGAGCTAAATCCCAGGCCCTTAGTATATATTCTTGAATTCTAGTTTTTCTTCATGACTTTTTAACTTCCCACTGAATTACACAATTAAAAAGTACAGCATACAGTCCCAACACTTAAATAACCAGCACTCAGAACAAGAAACAACAGACCTGGCACCCAGAACCCCAGCCTCATGCTATTGTCCAATCACTATCCAGCATCCAAGGGGAGCCATTATCTTGCCTTCAAACAGCATAGATTACTTTAGCCATCTTTATACATACTTTACATGCATGTGATATCCTTTGTATTTTTGGCACAAGGTTTGACTGTATTATATTTGTTGAATTCAATTGTATTTTGTGTTTATTTATACCCCATTCAGTCGAATTGCAGTGTATTATTCCATTACTGAAATATTCTGTAGGTTACTTATTTCCATTTTGAGGCATGACAGCTTTGGGGCTTGGTGTCCCCACCTGGGATGGTCCCGGAAAAGTGTAGCTTGGTGTGGTGCAGCTACTTCCTTGACACCTGGCATATGCTCATTGCCTTGTGCCAGCCTGGTTTTTACACAGCCATTTCTACCACTTTATTAGGACCATAATTATAAGGACTCTGACATTCCTGTGATGCCCACAACATGACACATACCCTAAGAGTAGACATGTGTCGCATTTAAACCTTAGAAAATCTTCTGCCACAGTTAACCATTTGACTCTCTTTTAACTCATTTATTGTCTACTGCTGAGATCTTACTATAACAACTACTCAACCCAAGTTCACAGAGTTCAAGTCAAGCATATGTGACACAGGAAGACACAGGCCATCACAGAGAAGCCAGACTCATGCAGAGGCCTTGCGCAAGAATCTAAAGGACTTCAGGGTCACATAGGGATTCCAGGAGGAAGTGAGAGTATGCTTCCCATTTCCCATCCTCACGGTAGCCTAGAAGTTATGCTGCATGTCCGGGCCGTAAAGCTAAGAAGCCTGAAGCAGGAAACAGAACCAGAGTCAGCTTCACCCTAAGAGGCCTCCATCTGTCCCCTCCATGTGTGTCACCTAACTCAGAGGGAATCATCCTCTTCAGCTCTTCCCAGCCCCTGACAGAGCCTTGGGGAAGCACAGCGAGGGAAGGCTGTTCCCAGAGAGGAGGAGAGAAAGCCCAGGGCAGGGCTGAAGCCATGAGGAGCCGAGGCTTCACACAACCCCTCCCTTCTCACTTTGGAAACCTGAGGAGGCAGAGACTCCTAAAAGCCAGTACTGGAACTCAAGTTCCATGTGACACTTCAGATAAAACTGCAGAAACATCAAGGACAAAGTTCTCCATCCTGTTCAAACTAGAACTGGGAAAAGGGGACTGAGGTAGGAGTTGGATCAGCCAACATAGGTATACTCTTCAATGTTTTTATGTGCTGCATTCAGATACAATACATTGCAAATCAGAGGGAAGTCGAGTGATGTAGTAATATGGAAGAAAAGAGCAAAACTCCTAGAAATACTGTCTCTCTATAAATATGTATATATATTTATTCTTAGTCAATAAAGCTGATAACCTATGTTACATATATGTCAAACCACAATGTCTAAATGCCTGAAAGTGTGGAACTCCCAGTGGTCTCAACCCCGCCAGGTGATGTCATGGAGATGATAATCTCCAAATTGCCCCTAATCCTATAATGGCTTCCAAACTACATATTACATGACACTTAACAACCAAATTACCAATACCACCATTTTCATGGATGCAAACAGCGGTTAGCTTTTCAGCCATGTGATGAGATAAACACATAGCTACAAATTAGCTGGCAGTTTCAGTGCAATATGAGGACACAACCATTCTTATCACATTCCAAAAAAAGCCGTAACCCACCAACCAGGGTAAAAGCTGAGTGTCATCCAAGCACTCTTGTCACCAGCAAGACGAATGAATTTCCAGGTTCCTGGCTGTGCTCTGAAGCAGAAACATACTCCAGGGTCCTTGTAGAGTAATCCCTGACTTAGGAACGAGTTCTGATCTGGGAGAATGTTTATAAGTTGGATTTAATTGTAATCTGACAAAGTGACTCTTATATAGCACACTTGTGAATCTTATACACTATACTTATGAAGGTTCAGGATGAAAATGTTCCTAAGTCAAGAACTTACTGTATGGAGAAGAGGTTAAGGAGATCCACAGGTAATGGAACTCCCATATTACAAAACTGGAAAACTACAGATTTTCTGAACCAAATTTCCCTGCTTGAAAATTACTAATAAAAAACAGGAGACAAATAAATAAAAAATGTATGTCATTTTTAGGGCCAGGACTGAAAAGACTTCTCTGAAGGGTCTTACAGCTCATCTAGTCCAGCAGTCCCTAACCTTTTGGGGACCAGTTTCATGGAAGACAGTTTCTCCACAGATAGAGAGTGGACGATGGTTTCAGGGTGGTTCACAGGACACCACAACCTAAATTCTTCATGTGCACGGATCACTGTAGACTTTTTGCTCCTATGAGAACCTAGTGCCATGCTACAGGTAAGAGGTAGAGCTCAGGTGACGATTCCACGAAGAGGAGCATCTCTCACTTCTCCATTTATCTCCAGCTACTTGGTTTAGGTCCTCCTGCTGTGCAGTGCAGAAGTTGGGGACCCCTGGTATAGACCAGACAGACCCCAAGGAAGAGAGAGGGTTCACACGTAATGGAGAGATCAGCGACTGCCATGACCTAAGTGTCAACCTGGAGGCTTCCGAGACAGATGGAGAGCCACTGACCAATCAGGAGAAGAAATGGAAGGCGGTAGCCCTCCCTAGGAGCATCAGTCCTCCACTCGAGAATCTACACCAGTTTGGTTCCCTCTTTTGCTCACCTCTCTCCCATTTGCTTTCTCAGAGTGGATGCTCCAACTTCTTCCTCCCTCAGGCTTCTGGTTTTCCAACCACTCTTCACTCACTTTTCAACTTCATTTTTTACCCCTCACCTTTCATAGCTTCTTCATGAAATTGTTTTGTTTTTCATCCCCAGGAAGTCTGGCCATTTGTTCTCCTGTAACCCCATCCCATACCAAAGATGACACTTTCTACACTCTTTCAGGATGTGCCTATCCCCTCTAAGACGGTCAGCTACCTAAGACCAAGGGCTGTCGTTTACTTGTCTTTGTGCTCACATAATCTACAGCATGTGGAGATACTTATTATTTATTGAATAAATAAATAAATTGTGGAGAGCCGCGCTGGTGCCACACCTAAAAGATGGCGCTGGCTTCCTTTCTCTTTCCTCCTGATGGCGTGCGCTCCCTCTGCCACATGACTCCTTGCGGGGTACTAGGCTGACTCAAGCATAGTTTGGTTGCTGCGCGGACCAATGGTAGGCCACTACACCTGATCCCCTGATTGGCGGAAGAGATGCTTATAAGGCGCTGCGCGGGCTGGGGAAGAGAGAGACTCCATTATGCTGTAAAGGGTTCCTGAATAAACCGCTTGAAGAGGAGTTCCAGGTCGCGTCTTTCTTGCTGGTCGAGACGGACGCGACAATAAATAGCTGAAGGTAAAACAGAAAGGAAAGAAATCTTGGAATAGAAGAGAGGGAAGGAAGGAAGGAAGGGAGGAAGGGGAGGAGCGAGAAAACAAAGAAGGAAGAAACGCCATATTCCATTTTTGTACCCTATCCTGGTCCAACATCAAGTGAAAACAATCGCCTTTTTACAATCATCCAGTCTAGAACTTTCTTCTTCTAGAAGGTCATACGGTTTTAGACCCCAACATGTACTTCTCGCTTAGAGAAATACGACGGCCCTCGGGCTGTAGTGAGAACGCGGAGCTGTATCCTTTGCATGGTGGAGGTATAAAAATAGATTTAAACTGGAGATGGACGGTCCCAGATGGATGCGGTTGGGGTGTGGAAGAACATCTTGAACTATTTTTCAAACATTTCAGTTTAGGCAAAAACCAAAACATGTTTTGCCAATCACTTTCCCTTAATTTTAAAACCCATGGATTTCAAAGGAAATTTAATCTGAATGTTTCTACTTCATTTACCCCATCTCTTCAAAATGTTCTCCTGAAAAAGGGAACTGATGTCCTAGAAGTTTAAAGGACTTTTTATAGTTTGCTGGTTTCTTTTAAACAACAAGCCATTTAAAATTTTGGTGGTGGGGGAGTGCAGCATAATAGTGGGGGAAGTCAAAAGCTCTAAATCTCTCAGTAAAAGGAAAAAATTCAGCAAGTTGATTTAAGTTTGAATCTAGGAAGTGGGCAACATGTTTCTCATGTTGAAACAAAGAAATGGTTCGTGTTAAAAATTAAGGCAAGAGGGGGCCGGGGAGTTAGCTCAGTGGTTCCGGCGCCTGTCTTGCAAGCGCAAGGACCCGGGTTCGATTCCCCGGTAACCACATGACAATACTGGGTGTGGAGACTCACACCCAGCAGCAACCAGTACCACATACCACAGTGCCGGGCGTGGTGGCTCACATCTGTAATCCCAGCACTCGGGAGGCAGAGGCAGGAGGATTGTGATGTGAGTTTGAGGCTGAGCTCAGGGCCAGCCTGAACTACAAAGTGAAACCCTGTCTCAAAAAACCTAAAAAAAAAAAAAAATTAAGGCAAGAATAATCTATAAAAGTGCACAAACCCTCCAAGGTCAATCAACAAAAATGAAGATAGAGATCATGATAGATATTGTTTCATCTTTAATTGAGAATTTCACAGGAAGCATTGAATATCTTGGTTCGTATGTTCCATTTGGCTCCCTTGTAATGGAGCCTGAGTATTCATTGTCACCAACTCCGTTGTCATAGTGCACATGAGGAGAACTGAGAAGACAAATCATGGTGAGGCTTTAAAGAAAAGATAAATGACAAAACTCTAGGCACACACCACCCTGCTCACACTAAATGCCTTATCATCTGCCAATTATCTCCCTCTCATAACTCTATAACCTGATCTTTCATGTCACTTGGGGGGAATTGTCAGCTGTCTGCTCCCTAGTGTGTTTGAGCAGGACTGATGCTCCCTGCAGTTCTGACCTGATGTCCTTCTTCCCATCGGATCCTTCCCCTGTATAAGTTACAAGCTGGGGACAACTCAGGCCCTTGGGCCATTCATCTAATTCACTGGAGTCACTGGGAGAAATTTAGTACACTGCAGAAATCCAGTCAACACCCTTGTTCTCAATGGTTAATATACTGTTTGACACTACTGTGGCCAACGGGAGAATTAGTCCATCTCTCCCAGACCACCCACGCTACTAATAGCTAATAACTAACACATGGGAGACCATAGCTAATGATGTCCCTGGGTTCAGTAGTTCATTGTGTTTTTATTTCCTTTTTTCTCTATATTAGCATTTATTCTTTCAATTAGCAATCATGGAGTGTCCATTGAATACCAGATACTGTGCTGAACATCTGTGGGAAAGACTAGAATGAAGGAAATCTAGTCCCTGCTGGAGTCTTGAAGGCTCATACTGGCATGCTGGTTCTTGCCCTTGCAGTTGCTGTGGTCAATGCAGTGCATGTGACTGAGGGTGCATTTTAAATTTGGATACTTCTACATTTGAGAGAAATTTTGACCAATGGGGAGGCCCCAAAGGAATGAGTTATTCAGCTAGCCTTGAGTACCAATGAATATTGACATATTCATGCGAAGAGACCTTCAAAAACGACGTATTACATGGATTTACTCAGGGGTAAAATGAAAGCCAGAGCCATTCTCAAAGTACCTTCTGCAAAACCATGGAAGTGTTGAGAATATGAATAAGACCAGAGTGAATCAGGAAAAACATGAATCAGAGTCCTAAAAAAGCTTCCTTTAAAGAGCAGAAGGAGACTACCTCCAAAGGAGAAGTGATAATAGAATTTCTCCATCCAACTTTAGACCAGAAGCCCTTGATTTCTAGGAACTTGCCAGGCCTGGCTTTGCCACATTAACTCGCCTCCCAAAGATTCCAAGAACCACACGTTTTTAATTATACAAAGTAAAGGTTGATGAATGATTCATACGACTAATCTAAACTTGGGCCAGGTTAAAATAATACTGTGTAATAACTTATATTTATATAGCTCGTAAGAGCACTTTTCTGCAGCGCTCAAAGCAGTTTGCAGATACTATCTCGTCTCTTCTCATAACATCCTTGTGAAAGAGATGCAGTGAGGATGTCCCTCTTGCCTTCCATAGACAGGGCAATAAAAGGCCAGAGACCCTCAGACCTGAGGCTAAGGTCACACAGGATGACAGACAAAAAGTCAAGGCAATATCTGCCTTTTGGAGAGAATTCATCTAAAGCTCAGGAAATCAGGAATCAGGAGAAGACAGTTAGAACTGGCCCTCTCTAGAAGGAAAATGACCATGTTAATGGAGGCCAGGATAATGACAGTTCTTGGCCACAACATTCCCTTTGTTCTGGTAGCTTCCTGGCAAGTCAGAGGAAGGTTTGAGATACTAAGGATACAACAAACAGCATTATGAGCCAAATCCATGATCCATCAGCTCCGAGATCCTTCCTCCAAACTTGGAAGGGAAGGCTGGGTGAGAGGAAGAACGGCCATGGCAACAGACACCACTTCCTTCTCCCGCTCCTCTGTGGAATCCTTCATGTCACTCCTTGTGAGGGTTTTCTCTCCAGTCCTGGAGAAGAGGCGCCTGTCCCCGACCGGCAGGCCACAGTGCCGAGAACCAACTTCCCCTTGACTGCAACCAGGTGCCCCCAGTGTCGAGCTCATCGCCTGGATGGAATGACTGGCAGAGGGGTGGGGACACCCCTGGTGCTTCTCACTGTCTCCCCACAGGAACTGGTCCAGACCCCACAGTGTGGCTGATGGATAGAACCCTGAGAGCCGCCTTCCTTCCCGTCTGATCTCATTTTGTGATGGAGAACTGAGCCAGAATTCTTAAACCAGGTACTGCTTGTGGGGATTCAGGTAATGGCAGCCATGTTCCCTAACTGTCCTAGGTCTCCTGGTGTCTCATTGTGCAGTAACCACCCAAGGACCAAACCTACATCAAAACTGCATCTGTCCCTGGTGGTTCCTCAAGCCCCTCACATACCAGGAAGAGGTCTGACACAGAAATAGTGCACTGTAAAAATCATCTGAGTGCCTGAAAAAGGATTTTAACCGTGAAGACTTCACTAGGAAGTTAGAAAGGAGTAGACTTTTGGAATCCATGTCTTCATTCTTTTTAAAGTACTCGACATGAGTTTTTTTCTGTACTCTACCTATTATAGGACCCGTGAGACATGGGCAAGGCGAGGCTATGTTTGAATTCATTTTCTTAGGTATGCCAACTGCATGTGGCACACTGGAGAGATGGAAAAATCCAAAGGATGAGGATATTTGCCCTCTAGTGGCTCATTGGTTATTTGCAGAAGGAAAATCCCCTTCATTCATTCAGTGGCTCAGTCGTCTGTGGCTAAGGAAATAGAGAATCCTTATTTTATCTCACACACAACACTAATGGCTAATCAAAAAAACAGCTCTTGTTTCTGGTTTCACATAAACTACAGTTTTGGGAGGGGGACAGATATAAACATAAATTAAAACAAATAATTAAATCATTGAAAGTTATGATCAGCCTTTTGAGAGAAAAGCAGAGCAACTTCTTTCAGGACAAGAATCAGCGAAGCCTCTGGAAGAGGTCAATTTTGAGCCGAAACTGAAGGCTGAACCGGCAGTGAGAGTGGGGAGGACACGCCAGGCCGGGGGACAGCATGTGCAAAGGTCCTGAGGAGGGAAAGAGCTTGGAACTGCCTTGGAGCAAATACTGCTTAGTGATGGGGGCACACAGCACCCAACCTGGCTGGGTCCAAAATATCCTACCTCTCTTCTTAGCTCTGCATTCCCGAGCTGGAAGCTTCCCTGTCCTTTCTCTGTGCAATGGGGTTTGCAACCAATGCACAGCATTCTTCAGGGGCTCAGAAAAGCTCCCTCTGTCAGGGTTATTCATCAGGACCAGTGGGCCAAGTGAGCCCGTGTTAGGAGACCATCCTTATACATGTGCATGCATGCACACACTTGCACACACACTCATGCACACACATGCTCTGCTGTCTGTCCCTCATGCTTTATCCCCTTGAATGCCAGTCCTCAGTGCTCCTTGCAGCCTTGCTCCTCCAAGTATGGTCTCAGTATCAGTGGTACCAGCCACGTCTTGGCATTATGAGAGTGTCAGAGCCTTGGTCCCTGCCCTGAACTTGTCCAGGCTCCTCTGCATCTCCAGTTTGTGAGGCGCTGCTTTCGAGACCTCATACTCAGGCTGCTCAAGGTCAATTCTACACTTCACAGTGGACAGTGTTGCCACATGAACTCATCATGGCCACCTTGAGCAAACAGATGGAGCCTCAGATCCAGAGAAAGGATCTTTCCTACTTTCCAGGGACTGGGAAGCTGGGGACGGGTGTTCGGTTGGAATATTTGAACTCCGAATTATATTGAGTAAGAAAAGGAAAATACTGATGTGGGCTCAGAGGAAAATTGCGATAGAATACAGCTTTTCTTTTCTTTTTCATTTTTAAATTCTCAGTTCTTACACTATCTCTAAGCAGTGATCAATGGAGCCATGTTCAGCAGCCAGGTGCATCTTAGTAATCCCAGCATTAAGGAAGCTGAAGTGGGAGATCACAAATTCCAGGCCACCCCACATAATTTAGCAAGTTCAAGTCTAGCCTGTGTCCAAAAATCAATCAACCAGTCAAAACAAAAGAGATTCATGGGTTTTCTCTCTGATACATTTGGTCACCAAGATAAAATTTTTTATCCAAGCAAAACCTGTAGTTAGCATCACTGAACTGAGATATAAACATATGTTTATACTGCTGTGAAAAATATATATTGTTTAAAAGATGGTGAACATATCAAAAGGTAGTATCCCCTTAGAATACAAGACTAAAAATATGACAATATTTTTAAATCATTATTTTTTATTTACATTTAATAAATAACCCATGAGTTTCAAATGCTTCTAATATTATTTACAACACAAAGGCTTGTAGGCTGCTCATATTATCTGTAAGGAAAAATTTTAGCACCGTTTTGCTCTTAAATGTACAATTCTATTTGCTACAATTGTCAACACTTGGAACATTTCACACACAGAACACAAAAGAGTCTAATGTGACACTTCCTTTGATAGCCGATTATACTCAATGCAAATTCTAAATCAAATCTTTTTACCAAATAATATTACATGGGAGAGGTTCCCAGAGATTATATGCAAAATAAATAAATAAGCCCACGATCATTTCCAATAGAAACAAATCAAAGATGGATGACTAACCAATCTGCCTTCTACCTGGTCACTTGTGGGAGAAGATGTGGGTGCTGTTAGCAGAAAGAAAATAGGTGAAAAATAACCAGTTGGACCAGAGTCTCTTTGTTACTCTTTAAGCACACATTTTCAATGACATCCTTTGGATAATAAGTTCACTTGTGCTTCTACCTACTCCCTGGAATGGAGAGGAGGATTTTTATTAGGAATGCATCTATTCCCTTTGGCCTACTGGGAACAGAATCCACATCTCCAGGGCAGATAATAGGAGAAAGAGCTCAAAATTACTGGACTATTGACCAGACATGACACTTGTCTCCTAACCTTAGGCTGGAGTCTTTGGGGGAGGCTCAGAAGTTATGTCCACATGGAGGTATTTTTTTGATTCTATGCAGCAGATGCCCAAACTACCCAGAGTCTAAAAAAATAAATAAATAAAAGGAAGAAAATAAAAAGAAGAAAAGAATTATGTATATTTTATATACATCCCACATACCTGTGAAGTCTTAACAGTGAGACCTGCTTCAGGCAGGGCTGGATCAAGACATTAGAGAGACATACTTGGGTGCTTGGCTATTCGCTCTCTCCTTATCTCGCCTCTGCTTCCCTTAGAGTTGGCTTCTCGGGCAGCTTCAGAGCTACATGAGCTTCACAGTGCTTTCTCTTGCATCTTCTCCTGCAGTCCTCACTTACATTCTGGGTGCACACAGATTCACTATGATCCTTTTAGCAGTGTGATATGATGCTTGACAGAGAGTATAATGGTGTAAACTCATGCACAGACAGAAAAAGACCATTTCAAAATGTGTACAAGGACCAAAAGGTAGACTTCTCCTGGGAAATGAAAGAGAATTTTTTTAACCTCAAACATCCCTAAATAGAATGTCACACTTTAACATACTTTTAGAGAAAGACTATTTTAGCAGCAAGGGAAGCACAGAAAGTCTAACTTGCCTGCGATCACGTAGCCTTTTGTGTGACAGAGCTGGGAGGCAAACATCATCGGAGAGGGAGTTGCACAGCTAGAGCATGTAACGTTTCTACCTTATCCCCTCAGGTACGACATGGGGATAACAGCGGTGACAGCTGCCTGGGTTGTGGAAGGATTTTTATCAATTAATCCATGAGCACTTAGAGTAGTGCCCAGCACACAGTAAGTATTGAATAAGCACCCAACATTCTTGTGCTGTTATGTGTCCCTGTACTGGAGGCCTGGGAAGGGGACAGAAGGCAGGAAATCAGAGCCTAATTAATGAGAATTCTAGTTAGTGGGTTTCTGGCTCACTGATATTAAACTGTATTGAACTGGCGAATGTCAAACATTCTTCTGTCAGAAAGAGTTGGCCGCGTGCTTGAGGCAGCGCTGGCCAAGCATGGAGCATCGACTCCCAGCACAGGGCTGCCTCTCGCAGCCAATCACAGCAGAGATTTCCTCCGCAGATGACTATAATTTTAACTCTGTTATGGAAATCCTGTGAGTACCATGCAGTAGAATTCCAAATGCTTTACTTTGTAGTTAAAAAAAAAAAAAGTAACAGAAAATAAACATGAAGTCTTTTTAGGGAAAAAAAATCTTTCAGATGCCAAAAGAATGTGGGACATTTAAACTCTGGGCGCTCGACAGTATTTCAGATAGAGTTTCTTGCTGTGTGTACTTGCTTTCCAGCCTGGCCCCAGTCTGGAAGGAAGCTTGCCCCGGGTCAGGCCGTTAAAGACCATGCAGTCCACACGGCCACACATAACACGATCCTCCACCACGCTCCTCATTTCTCCTCCAGGGATCACCTCCTATTCTGCTGGGAATGAGAAATTAGCTCCTGAGATCGGGATATAGGACTCCCAGCTTCAGGGATTGCTAAAAACTTTGGGGTATCTTTCTAAAGAAGGACACAAGCTCTTAACTGACATTGACATGTATTAGCAAAAAGGCCAAGGAGGTGTCTTGCTTTTCCGATTCTGTACAAAGGAGAGAATCCATGTATTATGATAACAAGGCCATTCATGTTGCTATAGGCTACAGTTGTGTATTCACACTTCCATAATAAACCTATTTTCAGGGGCTTATAATTCAACCGTAAAAATCTGTTCCATGCTCAAACTTGGCAGAACAGAATCTCAGACCTTGAACTCAGAATCCCTCTCTTACTTTAAAATATTTTTTTAAGATGTGTTTTGGATGAGTTTAAATTTACAGAATGCCAAAAATATGGGGAATTTGAATGGCTTCTTTCCTGTAGAGGAAATCTAGAGACGAGTAATCCATTCCCATGGAGAAGCAGCCATGGCTTTTTTTGATCAGTTTTGCCCGAAAGGTTGTCAAGTTGGAAAGAAGTTAAACACCAATCTGAAATGAATTAGAGAGCATTAGACAATAATTAAACTGAAATTAAGGCATCATTTATTCATCAAGTCATCACTAAGAAAAGAATCCAATCCCCGTAGATACCTTTAAAATATTTAGAGATCTTAAACACCTTTGCCAGGAGGGAGAGAAAGATCGGATTGTTTCTGCTTATAGGGGTTTGGCGGTGACAGTGACTGAATTTTAAATTTCGCTGAGCTCTGCATGGAAGGTGGAGGGGAAGCTGCTTCCACCGCTGCTTTCCACTGGTGTTGGTACATGGGGGGCGACAGCTCACGACAGGACACCTCCCTCACCTGTTGGATGTCGTTGGTCCCAGCATCCCCAGGGTTGGGAGAGGTGAACAAGCAGGTGAGTGTCATATTCCTCTAGGTCTCCACTGTGCCTCCACAGTCCCAGTGCAGCAGCGGGGACTCATCCCTCAGGGTTCTGGGATACTGCACAGGTCACACCTCCAAAGCCCAGAGCCTTGCTTTCTCCATATGAACCCCGCTTGTATCCTAGGTTTGTACAGTGTGGACTTAGATAGAACTCTAGAGAAAATTTTGCCACAGAAAAGACAAGGGGAGGCTCCAGTCAGAGCTCACAGGACCTGTCCCCACAGCTGCCGCTAATGTCAGCAGCAAGGGGAGGAGAGGACAGCTGAGGCTCATGGCCCTGGACAGTGCCATGTTAGCACCACAACCCGTGCACTGGATGGAACTCGGGAAGGTGACCACCTAGTGGCAGAGAAACCTACAGCATCTACTGGGGGAGCTGGATCCCCCGGAGCAACACTGCCCAGCAGACAGAGCTTACACCATTTTGTAAGGAGGCCAAATCTGCTTAGCTTCAGGCTCTCCTTTGTGAGTTGAGGCTGGGCTCCTTCCTCCTCTCCCATAGAATTCAACTGTTTCTTCAATGATCGATTCATAGATACTAAGGCGCCTCCTCATCCTCAGTGTTCAGCTGCTGCTGTGGCCGCTCTGCGCCATGGGCCGCACACTCCCCCTTCAGGTCAGGCACTTCCTCCTGAGGGCTGCCTCGCGGGGCCTTATGGGAGAACTTCCTGCCGTGTAACTTGCACTCCCATCCCGTCTGCCTTGTGTAGAGAACTCTGGAAAAGGAGAATGGGATCCCCCTCCGCAAAGGATCTATGGGTGCTAATGGCGCCTCCAAGATTGAGGGCTGGAAAGGGGGCTTTGAGGGGCCTTTCAAGTGCCATCTTTGTTCAGACAAAGATTCTGAGACAAGCACGTGAGAAGTGATTTGCCTTCAGCATCCAGCCAAGGAAGGCAACGGGTCCATCCCATGGCTCCCGTTCTCCATTTCTTGCCTCAGAATGGTGCGCGGAACCCGGAAAACTCTGGATTGGAGAAGGCTACACCACTGAGGCTTCACTATCCTAAGTGTGGGTGCAGGCAGAGGCATCGCTCACCAGCACTGGTTAGAAAAGCAGAATCTCAGGCCCCATGGCAGAGCCATTACATCAGAACCATGCGGTGGTAGCCCTTGGTGCTCTGAGGGGCTCATGATGTTCCTATCTGGCCTACTGTGATCCTCAACAACTCGGGGACATTAAACACTGCTGGTGCATAAATGCATCCTAAGCAGTTATACAGGTATTATTTTAAAGTTTCGCCCCTACTCAAATGTGTAGTGATGTTTGAGAAAGTCCACTCCCCCCACCATTATGTCTAGGACACAGCTCTCCTTTCTCTACCTGAACTTTACTAGTGGCAGCAACCCTGTGACTTCAAAGATGGCCGCCTAACCTTGTCTAGAGGTATTCTGACCACTTGGGTCTAACTTTCTAGTCCCTTGCTTCGGTCCATGTCACAGGAGAGTCTGTTGCTCATGAGAGGACTCCACTTCTAACACAGGTGTGCCCAAATTTGGTTTATTTCATAGGCATGCCCTGGCCTCTCTGTGAGAGAGAGTATTTGGGGTATATGATGAACTCTCTGGTTGAGTTGTCATCATTTCTTGGAAAGCAAATTTTTGTTTGTTTTGTGGTTCAAGGGATTAAATCCAGGGCCTTTAGTCACACTGAGCTTGACCACAGACCTTTCCATTTTGTAAGATAGGGTCTCTCCAAGTCACTAAGTTATCCAAGATGCGGTCAACCTTAGCATCCTCCTGCCTCAGCCTTCTATAGTGCCGGACCTACAGGTGTATGCCACCAAGCCTTCGGTGAAAGCAGACTCCATCCTGCAGGAACTAACTGGAATAATAAATGGGGAGGCATTTTATATATAGTTTTATACTGAGGGCCACTTATAGTTTCTGTGCTTTCAAAAATGCTATTTAAAGTAGATGGCTTTCCTAAGCGGATCTTTCAGTGTGTTCGTGTAGAATCTTAGCTCTTCTTCTTATGTCACTTTGCTCCCCTGGTGTTATTAATCACTGATATGATTATAGCTTTATGCCTTATCTTGAAACTAACTCAAAGAAAAGCTTATATGCTGGAGAATAGCTGCAGTGAGTGAAGGTGAATCAACATAACCTCCCTCTTGCTCTTTATTCTTTTTTCCTTTGGTAGTTTCCTGGCTGTCTGTCTTTTCATCCTATTTGTCATTTCAGCTGTGGAGTTGCATGTCGCATGTGCGTCCAGTTGTGTGAATGCAGAAAGAGAAGACAGTCCCTTCTGATAAGCTAAGCAAGTCCCCTCAGATGATTAACAGATGAGAACTAGAAAGTGTAGCATTTCAAAGCTGCCAAAACGTTGCAGAATATTTTACATTTCAGTGGGCTCATCTGTTTAACAGCCATTGTTCGCCTGGTGTGCACCCCTTCACGACATGTGCTTCTGGTTTGGGTCTTTTTATTGGTTTTGTTCTTTATTTCCACTCTTTCCTTTACACAGGCACATAGGAAATCATGACTGAAATCATATTCATAAAGTAGTGTATGGTGTGAATTGAAACAAATATTCCCTTTCTTCTGAGGAAGAGACAAGTTTAAAACAGTTTGAAGAGAGTGATCATCAATCACACTGCCAGCAGTACTGCCTTCGTGAGGCCTGGAGGAGGCCAGGGGAACTGCTCTGATTAAACACCATCTTCCACTATGCTTCTTGAGGCCAAAGAAGGTTCCAGAAAGTTCAGACCATTCTAATACCAGTGTGACTGCCATAAGGACCAAGCCAATAGATATTTTTTATTCAACGGTAGCTCCATTTCTTCCCCAATACTGTGGTGTGTTTGTCATGAAACTTGGTTCTTTAACCTTGTTCACTTTTGCCAAGCAAGTCCAGGCTGGTTCTGTATCTGCACGACCTCTGCAGATATGGAGCCAGCTGAAGGACAGTGTGGGCATCTGTTCTTGGGACAAAGAAAGACATCACAGAGGACTGGTGAGAGATCTGACTGTAGCAGGAAGAGTGAGATAAAATGGATATTTTAAATATTGGAATGTGTCAGGGAACTGAACACTCAATACCGTGCATTAGGAAGACTGTGCAATAATGACAACCACTCCACTAAGCCAATATCCTGTGCTGACTGACTTGCTTAGGCAGCAACAGAGTTCACAAAGACACTGGCTCCCCTACACTCATACACACAAGCACACATGCACTTGCACACACACATTCTCTCTCTCTCTCTCTCCTCTCTCTCTCTCTCTCTCTCTCTCTCTCTCTCTCTCTCTCTCTCTCTCTCTCACTGTCTCTCTCTCTCTCTTCCCAGTAACATTTTGGTCAAGAACAGACCACATATAAACCAGTGGTCCCATAAGATTATAGGAAGCTGGAAGATGCCTATCGCCTAGCATTTGTACTGCATCAATGTGCTATGATGTGTTATGCTGTGTTTTATCATGGTCTGTTATAATTTTTTTGTTATTATCAGCATGTTCCCAAAGGCTCATGAGCTGAAGTCTTAGTCATCAGGCTGTGACACTTCCAGGAGGTGGTAGAACCTTTAGGAGGGGAAGCCTAGTGAAAGAAAGTGAAGTTACCATACAGGCCCTTAATAGGGACACTGGGACTCCAGGCTCATTCTTTCTGTTTTCAATTCCCAGCTCCCAGGAGGTGACAGGAATCCTCCCTGCTGCACTCTCACCGTGATGGGCTGTGCCAACACAGCCACCAAGGGGGTCAAGTAACTCTGAGTAAAACCCTGTGCAACTCTGAAATAAAAATAAATCTTTCCTCCTTGTAAGTTGGTTATCTCAGGTATTTTGTCACAGAGATGGAAACATGATGGACACTTTTCCATGGTTAGATATGTCTAGACACACAAATACCATTGCACTGCCCTTGTCCACACACTCAGTAGAGTAGCTTGCTGTACAGGTGTGTGGCCTAGGGGCAGTAGGCTCTGTATTCTAGGTTTGCATAAGCACACACCATGATGTTTACACAAGGACAGAACAGCCTGAAGACACATTTCTCAGAAGGTATCTGTCACTTAATGATGTGGGACTATTCTACTTTATTGAATGAAGAATGTTACATCTTGTTTCTCATAGGTTTGCCTTTTCCCACTTTTCATGACCCTGTCAGTCTGTGCTACAGGTTTCAAGGGTGGTGAGGAGGGGGCACAGAGCAAGGGCAAGGAGGGGAAGAGAAGCATTTTACATGAAGTCATGGGGGTGGGGCTCTGGTAAAACAAAATACTGCAGAGCATATAATCCACTCTCTGCATAAGGCCATGTATTACAATAGCTGCTCATTTCGGCACTACATCCAAAATGATCATCCAATTTGGACAGAAAGAGTGGTGCTCTTCTGAAAAGTGTGTGGCCTAAAATATGTTGCCTTTTATAGAAGTGGATGCCTCTGTGTCCACTGCTCAGATCATGTCACAGAACACATTCAACCCTCAAATGTTCCCTACACATCTCTCTCCAGTCATAATTCCCAATCAATATTCCTAGAAGCAAAACACTGTCGCATCATCCTGTCATTGTAAACAAATTTTGAGATGTCCGGAAGATAATTATCCTAGAGAAGTCACCAAAATAAATATGTTAATAATGATGATGACTGTTACAGCTTCTAGAAATAGGTCCCCACCCTCTAAAGTCTCATGGAATCATAAGTGGGGCTTTTTGGAGGTGGCTAGATCTAGGATGCTGGGATTAAAGATGTGATTCTGGGATTGGTCCATGATGCAATGCTATGATTAAGGCTGCTGCACTCTGGGTGTGACTGCTACTCACCCTGAGAGCGTGTAGTCTGGATAGGACAAAAGGGCAGGGAGATGGTCGCTGCTTGCTGCTTACCACTTTCTGCTTGCTGCTAGCACTTTGCTGCTTTGCTGCCTTCCTGCTTTCTGCCTGCCACAAACTGTTTCTCTGCAGTGCCTCTCTTCTGTACCACCCCGCCTTAGATACAGCCCACTATGAGCTGAAACCTACAAAATGTGAACTGCAGTGAACCTTTCCTCCTTTTACTTTGGGTTTTGGGTATTTTGTCCCACCAATGAGAGATGTAACAAAGACAGTGGCTATTCAGAAGGCCATGGGTGGATTCACATGCCAGTAGTTTAAGCTTTGGGAGGAGGGTCATGTGATTCAGGAGTTGGGAATTAACCTGCTTCATCTCAAATAGTAATAGTAATGGTAAGAACAACAACAAAATGGTAGCAATAGAAACCATTGACAGTCTTAATCACTTATCATGGGAGAGACAACAGAAATAAGTAAATTTACTACTACTAGTAAAGTAACAGAACCATTTGGCATGTATGAGGATTATGTCAAATATTTAATGTTATAGTTTAATTTCATATCAATATTATGAGGAAAAGGATATCCCTACTGGAGATGAGAAAATTTCCGCTCAAAGAAAGGTTGTGTAATATGCCCAAGGTTGACCAACTTGTAGGAGGTTTGGCCAAGTTTAATATGGATTTTTTTTTATCCAAAACTGGGCCCTGAACCCCTGTGCTGCACCAGCAGGAAGCACAGTACTGGGTGGAGTTCAGATCGTTATAAAACAATGAGCCTCAGGCCCAAAGTATTGAATGTTACTCTAAGAATCTTAGATCAGGTATGGGTTTGATGGAACCATACACCTTAGCCAGTACACAGCTATTTTGGTCTGCAAAATGATTATTTTTTATAGGTTAACCTTACTCTTTCTTGAATATCTGGTTTCATCAAAATATATATGTCCTTAACTAAAGTCCCTGATTAACTTTACTTATGCTGTTCTTTCATTTGTTTATTCATTTACTCAGAAAATACCTATTTGTCTCCTCATGCAAGGAGACACTGGGAATAAAGCAACTTGCAAAACTGTTTATGACCCAGTGTATTTGCTTTGAATAGGTTGGTCACATGGAAGACATACTCTTATGAGTCAGATATTTGTTCCTAAAAACCAAATCCTCTTTTGTACACGAAGGCGATTGTAATTTTGTAATGACTGATAATCTCAGCTGGCAAAGGCTGAAAGTAAGATGCCACCTGTTATTTACTTTTAGGGTTAGGAAAGTGTTTAAGACATTTTAAAAAGATTTGCCACACGTTCTTTAACAAAAATACTCTAGATGGTAAACTTGCTGGCTACTGGGTCGTGTTAGAGTATAAACAGTAATTCAGTGTCTTTTTCTTTCAAATAGCATGTGAGTTCTTAGCCTCAAACAGTGCAATACTGTTTTGCATGGAGTTTACTTGTGAATACCTAATTTAACTGCACTCAGCTCTCCCCATTCCAGCACCTCCCTTGTATGCCAGGCTATTTCAGTTTGTATATGCTCACACAGTTTGCAAAAAAATGTGTTGTGAAGTGGAATTTTTTGCAGATCATCCACAATAGTTTGCTAGCAGACGAAGTTATTTTTTTTAATAGATTTCTATACTCCCACACCCCGGAATCTGAACAACTTCCCTTATGGATTTTATTTTTTAATTTCTAAAGATGTTGGATCTGAAACAAATTAGGAAATAAAGTATTAAAATGGGAGTTGTTTGCATCTAGACCACAAGGGATCTAAACCATGGGAAACGTAACACTTTTCCAATTTACTATAAAATAAATCAAACATCAGAAAAAACCAAATCTTATAAAAATTTCTAAAACAGAGAACAATAGGTCCAATTCCCTTGTGGTTATAGTTGCTGACCGTCTCCAGTAGCACATTTTAAAATTAATGCATCATGACTAAATAGGAATGAAAAGATGATCGGATATTAGGAAATCTGACAACATAACTCATTACATCAACAAATTAAAGGCTAAAAATACATTATTACATTAGCATGTGAGGACACTAAATGCTCAAATTGTGGTCTAGTGTTTATATGAATTTAAAATGTAGTAAAATAAAAATAGAAGGAAATTGTTTAAGTACAATAAATGACATTTATCTCAGATTACAAGAACCATTATATTAAATGACAAAATTCAGAAGTTATCTATTTGAAATAAATATGACAGGATATTTATGGTCTCAGTATTGTATGAAATGATTTTAGATGTTTAGCTATTGTAGTAAAAAAAGAAAGCAACATCGTTGTTATAGTTGGTAAAAAATGAAAAGATAATGCTACTTTATGTATTTTTGATGTGAATGTATATAGGAGATTCTATTAAAATCTTTTCCAGTTAATAGAATTTGGTGATGTTACCAGACACAAGCTATATCAGTGAAAATCAAGTTACGTTAAAATCAGTGGGCAAAAGTTTGGGGGCAAAAAGAATTTACATAGTTTCAAAGAATCCCCACCAGGATATTATTATTAACTATACAAGAAGAGATAGTAATTTGCTAGTAGAGAAATCCAGTATAAGTCACTGTAACCAAACGATCAAAGTAAAAATCCTTCATATTAAGACATCACGAACCCCTTAGTGTGAAGCACTGAACGACAAATACCATCATTTTCCTTTTATTCCTGCTTTGAATGCATAAACTCAGTCTGGTCATAAGAAAACATCAGACAAAGCCAAGTTGAAGGGATTTGATAAAATAATTCATCAATAATTTTCAAAGGTCAAGGTCATGAAATGCAAGGAGAGAATGAAGAACTATGCTAGGCTTCAAGAAATAAAACATAGCCAAATGCAGTGTGAGATCTTGGATAGGAATGGAATGAAGGGCATTAGTAAAACACTGATAGTTGCTGGTCATAATTTTGTTTAATAATTTTCCAAAAGAGAAAAACTACAAGTGGCTCCTGAGACCATGTTGCAAGGTTACTTGGATGAGCTTCACCTCATTTTATTTGTATGTATTTTGTATTTTCCTCCTCTAGGTCACTTTTACAGTGTGGCAACCCAAACATTCATCCCTGTGCTTTTTGACGCTCAGGTTACTCTGCCATCCCTGACTATTATTACACAATTGCCCATTTGTGGTGGCCCCCCCAGATACAAAAAGTACCAAGAACGGATGAATCCCCAGGCTGTAGTCTATACAGAGGCTGAAACTGCAGCAATGAGAAGCATAAATTGCCCAACTGCATCCCTGGTAGTGACGATGAGGGGACAGAACTTGATTTCCAGGGCTGCAGAACCACACAGAGGCTATTGATTGAGATTATATATCACACCTGGAAGGACAGAGGCTCAGTGTCACAGGCTGTGGCGCCCCCACCCCCACTCCCACTCCCAGACTGTGCCTTAGCTGCACGAAGCCTATTCCCGAGGTGCCTGCTCCCCAGGATGCACCCACAGGTCCCTTCCCGGGATCTCTTTCCCTCTGATCTGCTAAGTTCGCTCCTTTTAGATACTTGCTTAAGTGGCCAGATTGTTCACCATTTCTGAGGGGCTGTGAATATCCTCAGACCACTTCTCCCCCACACTGAGCTGGGGACAGACGTGCTCCTTGAAGTGTGCCCACTAGGATGAGGACTCCCCTTGGGGTTATTTGAAAATGCAGGATAGCTTTCAGTTTACTGACTCGACTCGAAATCAGTGAGCCCGTCAGAGCTGGGTCCTCCCTTCGCCACTGGCTGGGCCTGGAGAACATCGCCTGCGGCCACAGAGCTGAGCTGGGGGTGGATGAGGTCACCATGGGATTAACACACCATCTTCCATCAGGCTTCTAGAGACTGCTTATCCTCTGGCTCTTCAGGGCAGCATCTAAGCAGGGAGGCCTCCTGAGTGCAGGATACTGTAGCCCAAGTGTCTGCCTCACTAGCAAAACCAGCTGCACAGTGGAAATGAAAAGATGCTATTCACCATATTGGTCAAGAAGAAATTTAATAACAAAGGCACAAAACCTATATGATGAAAGCTATAAAATCTCACTGAAGATCTTCAAATAAAAACTCCCTAAAATGAAAGAACACCATGTTCTGGGTACAGAAAACTTTCATATCATAAAATTTCATATCATGAAAGTTCATATCATGTGATTTTTGTGAGAAGATATTTCATATTAGATGAAAATTTTCATATTACAAATCAATTTAATAATGAAATACAATCAATTTAGCATCCCACTATTTTTTAGGCTTGCTCTGGGAGTTCATGAAACTATTTAATATTTTTATAGAGTAATAACTGTCTGAGAATGATGAAAAGAAGTTTGAAATAGGGAAATGTTCATGAGGTCCCTTTAAAATTTATAAAGCTCACTGCACTATACTATATTCTACCATATCTAGTTTCTCTCTTTCTCTGTGTATATCTGCATATACATGTGTGTCCATACATGCTCAAAATATATGCTGTAGTATAAACAATATGTCATTGTCAAAAGAATAAAGCAATATGTAAAAAGCAAAGCAGATCCAGAAATAGATCACAGTCTGTATTGGGACAAAATACATGTCAAATGTGACTTAATTCTGTGGAGAAAGGGTCACTTCAGGGTACATGACACAGGAGTAAGAGCTGGCCATTGGGCTAAGCAGGAATTCAACATCTCAAGCTTTACATCATAAACAAAAATTAATTTCAGAGGAAATACTTAAAAACTAGGAGCTTAGAGTCAGTTCAGCCTTTTCTGCCTGAGAAGCAGGAGAGAAGAGAGGTATGCCGACACTGGAGCTGGGACAAGCTGTGTTTCCTCCTAACTTGCCTAGGAAGTGTCTGTGCTTTTTTTTTTTTTTTTTTTTTTTTTTGGAGACAGGGTCTCACTTTGTGGTTCAGGCTGGCCCCGAGCTCAGCCTCCAACTCACATCACAGCAATCCTCCTGCCTCTGCCTCCTGAGTGCTGGGATTACAGGCCTGAGCCACCATGCCCGGCACTGTGGTATGTGGTACTGGTTGCTGCTGGGGTGAGTCTCCACACCCAGTACTGTTATGTGGTTACCGGGGATCGAACCCAGGCCCTTGCGCTTGCAAGACAGGCGCTGGAACCACTGAGCTAACTCCCGGCCGTGGAAATGTCTGTGGTTTGGAAAGTTCCCATCTCTGACCTCACAGGATGACCAATGACACATGACGAGCGGTGCCAGGAGCGCAGCGAGCACCTCATCAGTGTTAGCCGGGACCCTCGTTATTACCATCGTTCACACAGCCCTCCTTCTTCTCTGTCAGAGATCAAGTAAAACCAACAGGTCTTTTTCTGTAAAGGCCTCTCACACAGGTGGCAACCCCTGAGAACACACCAGGACAGTGGCTTAGTCCGCACTGTCCTCGGGAGCACTGTCCCTGGACACTAACTCTACTTACTAATATGTTCTGCTTGCTTGAGGACTAACGCATGGCTACTTTTTTCCAAAGGTTGTTATCTCACCCTTTGTGAAAATCCCACCTGACTAGGTCTACTTGGAGTCTCTCATTTGCAAATGTGTTTTTTTCTGTTAAAGATATTTTCTCACTAACTTAGAAATGTAAGAAACAACATTAGTGTAGACTAATCCCTGAATTGTATTGTTCTCTATAACTAAATGTCCCAATAGCTTTCCCATTCTAGACTGAGACTCTTCAGGATCTGGGAGATCTGAAAAAGACTTTTTGTAAAAGAATCAACTTTTGCCCTGTGCCCGCAGACTTTGCCTTGATGCAAATGAGCTGAGTGGTCATTTTCCAGCTGTCTGAGATGGTGCCATTCGTATACCAAATTAGGGACTTGAGAATTTCCTACATCTTTTGAGGGGAAGGCATGGGGAAGGGAAAGGGTGCACTGAGAACTGAACCCACTTTCACTCTGAGGTACACCCCAAGGCCAGCTCTATTTGTTTACTTTTTATTTTGAGACAGGGTCTCACTAAGTCACTGAGTTGCTTAAGATGGGTTTGAACTTGCAATTCTCCTTCCTCAGCCTCCCAGAGTGCTTGGTAACACAGGCATGCACCACCATGCCTATCTTCTCCTCACCCCCTTAGATGGTGAGCCCTTTCCATACAGGAAGCTAACAAGTGACTATACTCAGTTGTTTATATGTTATATGTATATAGAATATTGTCTTTATGCATATAAAGCATTAGCTAAGTGTTTGAACTAACCAGAATTTTTCATATAACTTTTTGTTTTAAAATAAGTTTAACAATGAGTTGCAAAAAACGGGTCAGAGATCTCCCATGCACCTTTCAAACAGCTTCCCCTAGTGATAAAATCTCCTGTAAGTATAGCACATTGTCAAAGCCAGAAATTGAGATCAGTGTGTATGGGTGGCAGTAAACCTGTCATATGTGCACAGCAACAGGCTGCTTGTGTCATTTCTGAAATGGACTGAAATTAATGTGATGTCTTCAATAATATCAAAGAAAGAGTTAAATGGGATAAAAGATCTTTTCTGAATGTCCAGCAGACCCTGATTGATTCAGCCCTGATTAGATGCCTTCATACTTGCCTTTGCTATTCCTTTGGGTGCTGCAGGCTTCCCTGCCTTCAAGACTTCCTAAAACAGGCTTTCTTGCTCTTGCAGTATAAGGCTAGGCATGGAAAAAATTTTTAGCTCTGTAGTTGGCCATGAACTTGGTCATGGTTTAAATCTAGATGTTCTCTAAGAGCCATGTTGTAAGAGGTAACTGGACTTTGGGGGATGGACTAGACCTTACTTGCTATTAGAAGGTGGGGCCTGACCTGGAAGGGTGTATCATATCCCCCAGCCCTTCTCTCTACTTCCAGACCATCATGACCTGAGCAGGTTTTTCTCTACCATCCCCTCTGCCATGCTGTTCTGCCTGGGAGCTGGCCAGCCAGGATTGGAAATGAGCCAAACAAACCTCTCCTCCTTTAAACTGTATGCATTGGGGGATGAGGAAGGGACTAAGACCAACCCCAAGCTTCTGAAATATTTCAAATTCCAGGTGTAGTAACTGCAACACTTTTAGACATCAAATTATTTAAGATATTAGCTTAGAGAAAAAATACTATTTTAAAATCATCCTTGGCTTCCACATGGGGTACTATACTTTTCTCAGTTTTGAAACTGAACTGTGTTCCACATTCAAAGAAATAGTGTGCGTGGAATTTGCTTATTTGCCATGGAAATGCTCTATGTAAAGATGAAGGCATTAGTAGACCTTCCTTAGTTAAATTATAGAAAAAACATTATTGATCAGGAGTCCTTTCTTCTTATTTATTTTGATATAATCAGAAATGCAAATTTACTGCTACTATTAATTAAACATTGCTCTAGCTGCTAAAAGCTTAAAGAGGGATTTGAGCAGACCATCAAATACACAACAGTTGGTTTAGATTCGTGGCTCTGATGAGGGTGCATGGGGCACTGGGCCATGGTAGATTCAATTCTTTTTATTGCTCTGAGTATCTGTCCAAGTTGATCTTCCCCACTAGCAGGGTGAACCATGAGGCATCTGTAGAAAACTCACTCCCAAGGCTGTGCTTGTAGAGACCAGAAGAGGGGAAACTGAGGCAGTAAAGGGTTTTTGAGGACCAACACCAAAACCCTGGTAGTGACTTTCTGGACCCCCGTCCTGAGACTGTGTTGATTGAGAGACGCAGCAGATTTGGGTCAGCAGTAGTATTTGCCATTATCCTAGGAAGGGAAATAACCCTGTGAAGACTCACAGATGACATTCCTAGAACTCTCATCTCACAAAGACATTAAATCATCTATTTATAATAGGCCTTGTTCCAAAAAATGCTGAAGACAGTTTGCAAGCGAATGTAGTTCACATGTGGGAGAATCCAGGATGGTTGGGTCTGGGGGCTCTTCACATTTAGGGTTTGGTTAAGGGTCCCTGGGGCTGTGTCACCACAATGGTGAACCTCAGCCTTTTTGTAAAATCAGCCAAAATGGATCAAATTGCCTCTGAGGTTTCTTCTAGCCTGAATTCTCATGCTTTTCAAAATGCCTCACACATCCAGACCACGATTCTCTGTAGAAAAGGCACTTCCAGAGTGCTCATTAAGTGTCAGGTCCTTAAAACAATGCTCTGGATTAGGTGGCTACCATTACCCCATTTTACAGATTAAGACACTGAGGCTCTAAGAAAATTAAGTAAACTGCCCAAGACTGGGAGATCAGTGTACACGGGTGGTGGTCAACCTGTAATATGTGCACAGCAACAGGCTGTTGGCACCATTTTTGAAATGAACTGGAATTAACGTGATGTCCTCAGTAACGTCAAAGAAAGAGTTAAATGGGATGGAAGACCTTTTTCTTAATGTCTGGCAAACCCTGATTGATTAAGCCCTGATTAGACAGATGAAATAAGTGCAAAGAAAAGAAAAACTACATTTTCTGACCAGATGTATTGTAAGGCTTAAGATATAGGAAAAGGCTGGGAGAAAGACCCCTAAATATATAGATGCTGTATGCTATGACGGAGGACCAGGAATTTGAGACCATGTCCTTAAGGCTGATGGTAGGTCTCATCTTAGCTCTCCTTGGGAGATATCCAATAGCTAAGGCCACTCATTCTATGTGTCAGTGTCTCCGGAGGACATTTTTGTCTCTTGGGATGATGCAGGAACAGTAACGTTGTGGTTTTCAACTACTTAAAAAATTCAGAGTCTGTATCCCAAATTAGATCAATTAAATCAGAATCCCTGGGGGAGCTGCCCAGGCATGGACTATGTTGCAAACTCTCCTAGTTGATTTACCCTGCAGCCTAAGCAGAGCACCGCCGCATTAGCTGCCCACTCTCACCAAGGCAGAGCCTGCACCAGTCACTTCTAGATAGCAGTTGGTGCATTGATTATCTTTCCAGTGCTGGACACAACACTTTGCATATACAATTTAAAGGAGAAAAGCTTTCTTTTGGCTCAGAGTTTCAGAGGCTTCAGTCCATGGTCAGCCAGTTCCAAGGCACAGATATAGGTGCAGAAGGGGACGGCGGAGTGGGCTGCTCATTGTATGGCAACCTGAACTAGAACATGAAGGAAGAACCAGAGAAGAGGCAGGAACAAAAGTGCACTCTTCCAGGTTACTCCCCTAGTGACTTACTCCCCCCGCCCATCCTAGCAGCACTGTTATGGCTTGTACCTAGCTGTTCCCCCCACCCTAAGTCTCATGTGCTTATAGGTGGGGTTTTACAGAGCTAGCTGGATCTAGGCTGTGTTGATGTGAACTAAAGGTGTGTGATAACTGAATTAGTCCACTGACTGGTTTAGCACAGCTCTGGGTGAATGACAGGAAGGCCCAACCTGGGTGTGAGTGGCACCATCTGATAGGCTTGCAGCCTGGATGGGATAAAAGGGAAAGGAAGACACGCTGCTTGTTGATTTCTGCCTACCCTGCCATGGACTGTTTCTCCTCTCCCACACCCCTTACCATGCCATCCTGCCTTTGAGCCAGAAGATTGTAAAGTTAAATGAAATCTCTATAAACTGTGAGCTAAAATTATCCTTCCCTCCTTTAACTTGTGGGTGTTGTGTATTTTGTCCCAGCAACCAGAGAGTAACTAAGACAAGCACACTGAGCCATAAGTTCATCCCTGGATTCACCCACTGGTGAGCTTAGCACACCGTGATCTAACCACCTTCCAAAGTCCCTGCCTGTGGACATATGAGCCTTTTAGGAAACATTTTTGCTCCAAACCATAACAACTGGCAAGCCGATGCCATTTCTTGCCAAGGAACTCACAAATCTACAGTTCAAATAGAAACACAAGAACAGCATCATGAGTGTTTTCATAAAAGGTTGGCTTTTTTTCTGAATGCCCTTCTTATTTCTTTTGTCCTATTTAAAGGTGCCCTTCATTTTATGAAATGTTGTTGGGGTAAAGGTTGTTCATTACAAAATAAAGAGCAATAAATCCTATTTGGCTGTCTGAATATTTTTTTTAAATCCAAAAGCCTAAGAATGACACCACTAGGAAATAGATTTCAGCATATCAGCAGATATACTCTCCATCTCCCATGGCTGCTGCTACCCTACCCTCCCAGCCCCTCAAGTGAAAGCAAAAGTCACCTCACTCAGTAAGGTGACTGACTTCTACAGATGTAGAAGTGAAGTATCTGTGAAGTATCTGTGTCATCTGTAGAAGTATCTTCTAGGTACTTCTAGGAACTGGCTGACCATGGACTGAAGCCTCTGAAACTTCTGACTCACTCTGTCCTGAGTCAGAACTCAGGAAACGACTCCAACCCTGTGCACTGGTGTTGATGGAAGGTAGGCAGGCACTGAGTCAGAGTATGCCGTCATGCCATGTGCTGAAATTTTCCATGATGATATTCATGGTTAACAATCCAAACTGATCATCTCCTAAGCAGAGTCTTAGTTGTGTGTGAAATCTATGACTCTCAAATGCTAGCATGTCTCAGCATTACACAGAAGGCGGTTTAAAAACTAGATCAGGAGCTGTATAGTGGGGCCTCAGAAATCTGCATTTCTAATGAGCTCCAAGGTGCACCCTTGGAGAAACTATTGCTCTAGATAAAGCAGCGTTGCCTGAGAAAATGTGAATTACAAGTATATTTCTCTTACAAAAACTCTATTTTTAATTTAGTTTGTCTATAAACTATGTGAATCAGAAATAAGCCCTTTAAAGCAAATGATTTATAGCAATCTTAGAAAAATACATACATACATTTAACAAATATTAGCTGAGAATTTCTGGGTAGGAGGGGACGCTCCTGTGCCTGAGCTATGGGAGTGATTCCCTAAGGGAGTGGTCTCCTTCCAGACCTGGATTTAATGTCAGTGGGTCTGTCCCTGTCAGCACTCCCTCACTCCACTTGACTCATACAGCAGCTGATAAGATGGGCCTTCCCAAAGGTCAGCTCCCTTCCGATGCTGCTGACGGTCGCTGACCACAGTCCCCCTAAATTTAGCAGAAGTGGAAAAAACCCGCGCAGCCCCGCAGCCCCACTAGGGAACACCTGCAGCCGGCTGGACAGCCTCTGAAGCGTTCTTCGCAAAACTAGGCTATCTTTCATTAGCTATCTATCCTGTGGCCTCCACCAGGCTGCAGGATATGAGGGCCATTTAATTAGGCCCTGCACCGCTCGCTGGTGTGAAAAGGCTCTCAAACGCTTTGATTCCCCACTGCTTCTCAGCAGGAAGTTGTTGGCGATAATTGACATAGGATTTCCTTGTTAACCAGCAGCAGACATGCCGGATTAAAGCGACAGAGATCTCAAGAAGAAAGTGAAAGAGATAAGAAGCTCGGGAAGACTTCTGCTTATTTGGCACTTGAGGATGGGGTGGTAACAGCAATAACCCACTCCAGTGGCAGCTCCAGAGTGGAAGGGCGTCCCCTTATCAGACCCATTTCAGCTTGGCTGATCAAAGATTGACTCCCCGTAAAATCACATAGGCCTGGGGTTTGTTAGTTTATTAAGCGGCAGGTTTTAGGAATTATCACAGGTTTAAAGATGGATTGCAGTTTATGTGAAGGGGGAGAGGATTATCGGGTTTTCATCTTAACAATTATAAAATATCACAGCTGAAAGCTTGCTTGCAAATGACATAATTTTCCACTCCCAACTAAACAGGTCATTGTGCGCTGCGTGTAAGCGTTCTCAGGGAGGGAGGAAATTAACTGTGGGCGGACTGAGGACCAGGGGCCTCCGATCGCCTTGTTCCGCTCCGGAGCCCGTGCGATCTCATTTTGCCTTGTGCGATTCCATAGGTAATTATATTTAATTTCTTACTGGGGCCATTTAGGTCAGCTTGCATTGAAAGAGAGGTCCGAGAGAAGCAACCCACCGGGACGATTCTTACCATGCCACTGTGATAAATGATACCGAAATACAGCTGCATGAGCACAGGGAAATAAATGTCTACTTTGGAGTAGAGACAATTATTGTATATCACTTAATAACTCAACCTTACAAGAGCACATGTGGCATTAATAAGGAGCTAGGAGCTAAAGGCATGTTGTGGGACTTCTTTTGACAACTCTATACAGGCCCGGGAAGGACGAGGCAGTAAGGCAGGTTTGCAATTCTCCCCATCCGTGCCCTTGACCGTGGCTCCATCTCTCAGATAAAGACGTAGTCACAAGAGCTTGCTTTTGTGCCAGTTTTTAACAATGCTACTTGCTGGTTTTTGCTTCATTTAGCCAAAGGGATAGATGTTTGTGGTCGACAATTTGGAAAACACAGCAAAATGTTAAGCGCGAATGAAAGTATTCGTCCTCTCCCCCAGGGGTAAGCACGAGAGAAACCTTACAGGTTTTGTCCTTACTCATATACAAATACGTCAGTTCTTAGAAAGTTGGGCTCACTTCTTGAGCTTTGAAAAGATTCATGCTTCATTCAGTAAAACATGAATTTTTCCTATAGTTTTGAAGTATGTTTTGGAAACTATGATTTGAACTGTGGAATAATGTATGATTAGCATAATTAATTAGATATTTCCCAATTGTTAGACATTTAGAGAGTGCTCAGTTTTTCTGTTACTAAATTTAAAGCTGAAATGACCAGCTCGATATATATCTCTTTGTGTTCAGCCGCGTCCTTTGCAGAGTAGGGATTAAGAGCTGAATTTCTGGCTCATAGGGCACGCGTGGGCATTTTTAAGGATATTGATTCCTACTCAAATTGGCAGATTTTTAAATTAGCTTGAAATGAAGTTGATTTTGTTTTGTTTTGCTTTGTGTTTGGAGCTGAAGTCAGAAACATTTTGTGTCAACCATCTCAAAATGGGAGCCGATGAGAGCGGTTATTTCATCAAAAGAAGATCAGTCATTCTGTCTTTTGGGCTGATCTGACCTTTTGCAGTTAAGCGCTGTGACAGTGACAATAAACAGTGGCTCAATAATCGAGTTAATAGGGCCAAAGTCTGAAGATAATCATGTCAGTGCTAACAATTTAAACATAGACTACATGGACACATCTTTTATCTAAGAAGTTCAAGTTCTGCTAAGAGCACCAATTCATTGTCATTCACGAATGCAAACCATTGGTTGGGAAAAAAAAACAAAAACAAAACCCAACAAAAACAAAAGCCTTTAAAACAAATTGAAAGAAAGGCAGGGAAGAGGAAGGAGGGGAAGCTAATTGTGAAACAGGCCTTTTAAATGAAATGACTCTGGCGCTGAATGTAGAGAGAAGATGATTCATTTTGTTTTTGTTTTGTTGTGTTTTGTTTGCAGCAGGAAGACTTGAGCTCCTCAGTCATCAAGTCTTTGAGAATCTGTCTTAAAAATAGTGCAATAAACACAGCCTTGGCTATCTGTGCCTCATATCACTCTTGTTCAAGGTGGGATTTCAGGTCTAAAGTCTAATTGCTGCTCTTGGGAGCACTCCTCAGCACGCAGATAGTAGAGAGCTTCTGGGGTGCAAGGTTGGTTTGGAATGAAATAAAATACTCTGCAAAGACAAAAGTTTTTGCTGCTAAAGGATTTTTCTGCATATTTTGTTTAGAAAGAGGGTTTGAAAAGATGCTCTTAATTAACCCCTAGCTTTTTGGGGGAAAATAGAGATATTGGAGAGAAAAATACTCAGTCTATATTTATCTATGGAAAGATAGTCATTTCTATATTTTATGGATGAAGAGGATACTCTTTACTGACCATAGTCTTTAAAATGTAAACTTGCCTAGGAAATTATTTCCAAAACTTCAATGCCGACATTGTCTATTTGATGCATAGTAAACCATTATTTAAGTGTTCATTGTTTTGAAACCACTTGTGTTTTTCTACCTTACAAGCAAAGTAGGACCTTGCTGGTTACTTGCCAGTACCAGAGACAGCTGGGCCTACTGAGCCCGGACGCAGTGTGCCACACGGCAAGAATGAGCCTGATCCTTCCTGGGGAAAAGCAAATTGACGTGAAGGTATTCACCCCAAGTTTTCTTCTCTTGTTCTCTGTAGTCCAGGTATTTCCTAATTATTTGATAAGGCCAGGGCAATGAGGATTTTAACCCCAGTGTAACCTAGTGAGCTGAAGGTTATTTGTAAGTTGTGCCTCCAACTTTCAACACTTTTTCCCATCTGAGGGGCTGAGAAGTAGCCAGCTTCCTTGTCCCCCAATCCCGCTGCTGAGAGGGACTTAGAAATCATTTCAACAGCCAGCTGCTTTGCTCAAAGAAACATCTGTTCAGGGGAGGCAGGCAAACCGGGGAGTATCAGGAACTAAAATAAAACAGGGCAGGGATGTCACCTCTGCCTGTGCCTGATGGTGCCTGGGAAGGATTGTTCTTGAGTCCCTTGTAAATTGGGGCGCAGAAATCAGAGACTGACAGATCTCATTGTGATTGTTTTCTCATTACCATCTTGGGAAATTTCCAGCAAAGGTCTGGGCACAATCTCATGACACTCCTGGTGCTAGTAATAATGTCCAGCCCCCCCCCCCCATACCAGCTTTCATAGCACCAGAGAGGCAAATGAAAAATAAATTTCTATGCTCAAGTTAAGATTTATCTATAAAAAACATCTACAGAGAAGGCCAGGAGCTCTTCCCGAATATCAATACCAACTCTGCTCTTTTAAATAAGGAAGAATTTGTACCTTCCATATTATACACAGGTCAACTCCTGATCTCAAACCCTATCAGTTTCCTTCAGAGCCTAACAAAGCAATGTTTTGTTTTTTTAAAAAACCCTCCTTTCAGAATTGTTTTTATTTATCATAAAGATTCAAAACTCTCAGCCAGAAAAGAAGAGTCACTGTTATGTACCATATATTATCTGTACATAATATCAACATAAGGTATGGGCTACACTGCATGTAAAATAGATATAAAAAGTGCTTATGTATATTAAAAGAAAAAAGGGGATATGCATGGGCATTTTTAAAATTTCATTTCTGATTTCTTTCCAAACCTTTCTGTGGTAAACGGCCTGCTGGAGGATTCTGCTTCAGGCTGCTCATACTTCTCGGCTGAAGCTGAGAAGTACTCTCAAAAGTGAGCTGTTTCCAAACACTTTGAATGAAACTCACTCATGTGTATCAGGGCTTCCTATGTTATTCCAGGGACAGTTTTAAGTACTTTACATGTGTGATCTACGTTAATCCTACTACTACCCTATGTAGGAGGCGAATTTCCAAAACTCGAAGTCTCTGTTTTCTCCCTTCTTTAGAAATAAGGGTTTGTTTTGGTGAAGGGTCTGCACTAGTTGTCAAGGATACAGAAATGAATTCATTCCCACTGAATGCAGCTGGGAGAAACAGAGCCACGAGCATATAAGAAGAGGGCAAACCAGGAGACACAGTGAAGTTGGTTAGTGGCTGGTTCTGACTCAGGGGGTCCAGAGATGGGATCTCAGCTCTGCTCCATCTGCTGTGAGATTTCTGGGTGAACCGTGGCTTTTCTAAGCTTTCAGTGCCTATCTAGAAAGTGGCAATCATGACACTACTTATTTCAAGGATAAAAGATAGCCATGTTACCTATATAGGAAAGTACTTCATAAATGATGCCACCATCTCATGGTTACTATTATTGGTACCATAACAACTAGGGAAGTATTATGGGATACAAAAGATTTTGGAACAAATAGCTTCCATTTGTAATTCTGCTCTTGGTACCAGATTTTCAGAGGCTTTTCAATGGTTCCCAAGGATCATCTAGGACCCACAGCTGAACAAGTTCCAGAAGCTCCTTCAGTTCTTAGACAGATTACTACCTTGCTCTCCGTTCTGAGAATCAATGCTTTCTTTTCTTTCTGAGATTACTCATTTAGAAGTTTGTATGTTCTTTTAAAATGAGGTGTGTGCCACACAATGCCCTTTGTAGGATGAAAACAACAGGATATTTATGGAGGGATGCAAATGCGTTTATTAGATGATGGTATATAAAACCCATTCATCATTTTTTGAAAATGATTTTATTGCTTCCCAAAATGTGGATTTTACAGAGTGTCTTTGCAAAAGAAAAAGTCAACTTTCACCTTGGAAAAGGTGCATTTGGGAGGACCTGTTTTCATTCTTCTGTGAGAATTAGGGCTCTTGCGAGGCTTCTGAGTCAGAGATTCATTTTCCTAAGTGATGCATCTGCCTTTAATGTCTGAAATGCTGGGATGGAACAGACATAGCTCCCCTGGCCTAGGGCTTCGTACATAGACAGAAGTCTCTGTGGTAAAGACAAGCAACCATCTAATAGAGAGCTAACTGCAATACAGAGTGCTGTGGCTGCCTAGTGTCGCCTTCCTGACAACCTATAAATGGGCCATATTGATGAAGTGAATGAGATTCTCTTTGGTCATTTTCAACTGGAAACTAATAACCCCCGTCATGGTATCAGGCATGCAATAACCTCGGTTAAAACTGGGTTCATCAAATAAATCACTCAGGAATTTTTCTATTTCTTTTTCGGGACATATTGCACATCTGCTCCAGGAAAGAAGCAATATTTCTTTGATCAGGTTTTTTTTTTTAATATTCCTCTATCTATCCCTTGGGATGCTATCTTTTCAAGTGGGTGCGGATAGTACATCACTTTCTAATGAGCATGGAGAATTTATGAATTTAAGCTATAAAACCAAATATGAGGGATTTTAGTTTATCTCAATCTATATTTTACGTTGTCATGAGAAAATAAACTGAACCACAAAGCCATATTGTGCCTAGTTCACTAAATCTCCTGATCTTTCCTGACCTCTTCAATGTGTTCCATTTGTGGCCACATGTGGGAGAGGGGTACAAACAGATGATTGCTTTGTTCTTTTTCCCCAATATGTCTAAATACATGTTATACTTTTCATACCCTCCTGGTCGTGGACAGTAAGGGCTTGGCCAGTGCATCAGCTGATCTTATCATGTGTTAACATCTTACTATTTCTCTTAATACTTTACTAGGCATTGGATGAATGTTGAAGTTTGTAAAATGGACACCGTCAACATCCAGTGTGCTGAAGATCTTAGAAGGCCTGACTTAGCTTCATGAGCCTTAGAGAATTGTGGGTAGGAGACATCTTTTCTGCATGTAAAATAGGAGAAGCTGTGTGGACAACTAGGGAAGCAAAGCTTTCCTGATGACAGCAGAATAGTAGGTGAGAAGACAGAGCTTCTTGTCTTCTCCTGCTGGTCTGTCCTCTGGCTGTCATGGGGGATTGGGCACAGGACTGAGCTAAGCAGACTCAAGTTCAAGTCCCAGTTACTGTCTATTTGGCAGTAACATGACAGCTAACTCAGCTCGGACCTTCTTGTTGGTGAACAATGGGATAATGGTATTGACTGATAGTAATGGATGTAAGAAATTCGAGAATGAAAGTTTAGGAGCCACTTGGTGGTTTGAGGGTTACATAGCAGGTACCCAAAAACTATTGGATTCCTTTCTCTTCCTTGAGTCAAAGCCCATTCTGGCAACTTATTATCTGTGTAGTCCTGAGCATGCTACTTAACCTTGCTGATCTTTAGCACCCTCCTCTGTAAGATGAAGACTGTTAGTGCCTGTATCTTATGAGATTGTGGTCAATGAGCTAATTGGGGGCCAATCACCTAGTACAGAGCTTGACGTGCATTAGGTGTTATTTACTATTATTTGTGACTTTTTTTCCACTCATACTGTTATTTCAACATTGCTACTACTTTTCCTCTTCTTGGTGCTTTTTTGGGTGGGGGCAGTTTCCATTTTTTCCTCTGGAAATTGATAGGATCAGACCAGACAATATTTCCCTCCCTCCTTGCTTTGAGCTATTCAACTTGCACTTTCTACCATCTGTAAGTGTCTGGACAATGTAGATAACAGCTTTTGACTTTGCTTTTCCTACCAATATTTTTACCTCAGAAGAATCATAATAGTCAGCACTTATTGAAAGCCTGCTATATAGCTGACTTTTTTTTAAACAAAATTATCTGGTTTGAAGTAAGTATAAAGTTACAAAAAAATGTACGAAAAGTTCAGGGTTCCTATGTGCCCTTCATGGGCTTTCAGTCTTTCCTGCTGTCACCATTGTGTATAGCCGTACATTGGTACTTGACTGTTTGACATTCAATGACTTGGGCACTTGATGACTTCTGACCTGAGAATTTTGTCCAATTTGTGTCATTTGTCTAGCTCTTGGTGTACATCCTAGAACTTATCGCTGTTGATTGCCTTGTGACTCACTACACATTCCAGCTCAAACAACTCATTTGGTACTTGCCATTTTCTGTCCTCCCCATACCCCCTGGAGCTAATGAATGCTGTGCCAAGGTACCACTGAGTCACCATGACACATTTGTCCAACTGAGGAACCAGCCTCCATGCACACATTGAGCCCGTTTAATCTAGAATCTGAAATGCTCGAAAATCTGCACAGTTTTGAGCACCAACTGGTGTTATTAACTAAACTGCAGACTTTATTTGGACTTAACCAATTTTTTTTTTCATTAATGTCCTTTTTCTGTTTTGGAGAGAGAGTGTGATAATTTCCTAGTCTTTCCTTGGTTTTCATGGACTTGACAATTTTGAGGAGTACATGTGTTTTGTCCCCTCTCCTGGAGAGTCTGTCTGTTCTTTTCCTCATGGTCAGATGGTGGGGCTGTGGGGAATAATACCTGGGGCGCCCTTGTTGTAGTGCTCAGAGTACTCCAGGGGACCCATCAGACATGAAAAAGCAATACTACCTGGCATCCCTTTAGAGTACAGCTCCCTGCATGGGGTGACCTCAGCTTGTTACACCATAGTCTGGGGATGTTTGAGATGTTCTCAGCTTTTGGAGACTATGAATAAAACCTCCAAAAACACAAATGGGCCTCTGTGCAAATATTAAGGTTTTCTTTCACTTGAATGAATATCTGCATGTGGATGCAATTGGTGAGTTATATGACAGGTGTCTATTTAACATACCAAGTATCTAACTAGCTTTTTTCCAAAGCAGATGTGTCATCCTCCATTCCAGCTAGCAAAGTATAAGAGTTGCCATTTGCCATATATCTGGTAGCACTTGATATTGTCAGGTTTTGTTTTAGCCATTCTAACAAGTGTGTGGAAGGATCCAAATTATGGTTTTAGTTTGTATTTGCCTAATAGTTATGGGTGTTGAGTATCTTTCTTAGCCTTGCTTCCACTGTTTCATCTTTTTTTTTCTTCTCTTTCTTTCTTTCTAAGAAGTACTGGGGATTGAATCCAGGGCCACACAGGGTCTCACTAAATTGCCCAGTCTGAGTTCACACACTGAAATGTGTGCCTAAACCTAAACCACACCCAAAACTTGTGATCTTCCATCCTCAACCTTTCAAAGTGCTGGGATTACAGGCCTGTGCCACCTCACCCTGCCTGCAGTATATCTCTTCTTTAATAGAGTGTTTCTTGCCATTTTCTAAAAAATGAGTTTATACTGTTTTATGATTCAGGTTTGAATGTGACATATATTCTGCTTATAAGTCCTTTATTAGGTATATGTTTTAAAAATATTTTTCTCGTATTTTTTCTCTTTGTTTTTTATTGTTGATTTTTTATATGTCTTTGAAGAATAGTTCTTAATTTTGATGAGATCAAATCCAACAGTTCTTTTCTATATGGATCACCCTTTTGGTATCCTATCTAAAAAGCACAAAATACGCTAACTAAAGTCACAAAGATGTTCTTATATCGCTGTCACAGAATTAGAGCCCAACACTTTATATTTATACCTGAGTCCTCTCAAGTCAGTCTTTACAAGTAATGTGGGAATGGATGGAGACTGTTACTCCCTGCTATAGGGTTGCTCCACCATCAGTTATTAAAGAGGCCATCCTCACACCTTTGAATGGCCTCTTCACGTGGGTCAAAAATCAACTGGCCATGTGCGTTCCTCTCCACTGATCTTGCTCTCTATCCTTTTTCCCCTCTTTGTTTTTGTTTTGTTTTGCTTTGCCTTATCTGCATTTACAGATAAGCACACTCAGCTGGACCTGAGCCAGCCTCCTTCCTATCCCTGCAGGATACACATCGGACCCTCTAGCTCTCTCACTCTTGACTAGTGAGAAGATCAAAGTTTCTGGTAAAATGAGCTCTTGAGGACGTTCTAAAAAGCACTGGTTGAAAAATCAACCAAGCTGTGGTCGTACAGTCCACATGGAGCAGAGTGGGAAGCAGCTGAGCTGGACGGGGTGGCGTGTATGCCCCTATTTGCCTTCTGTGGTCCCCAGACACCCTATAGGCAGAGACCAGTGCCTCCCTCCAAGCAGTCAGGAATGTACAAGCTGCACCACTGCCAAGTGAGTAATGCTGACCACCTTGAGCCTATCAAGGAGCCCCACCAGGATGGAGTAGAGAAGGACCCCAAAGAGGCTCAAAACTCTTCCTACTACACCATTGCATTCAGACCATTGGGCTTTTTAAATTTAATTATTGTGACCAATGTAAACTCTTTTGATTTATCTGGCTGGATCATATATAGAAGCATTTAAGATCCCTGCAAGTTTACATTTTTAAAATGATGGTAGAGGTAGCTGTCTTTTCATGGCAGATATACTACTTCATAATTTAACAAAAATACTGCATTCATTTTTTTCGTGCAAAGCAGCTGCACCACATAACTTTGAGTTGGCGATTTAGTGTTTAATCTGAGACCTCAAAATCCAGTCTGTGGTTAAGAGTGTTCACCCCAAAGAGCGCATGCTAAAGGAAATCTCTCCTCATCCAAACAAATAACAATTTCTTCACATCAGTTAACATTCAAATCTCTCAATTTGGGCTGATATTACCAAAAGATACACTTTATCCTTTCAAGTTCAGAGGAGCCCTGTTCTACCATCATTTGCCTCAAATGGATTTGCCTGTAGTGTGAGACCCAGAGCACTTTCTGAAATTTAAGCATTTTCAATAAGAACCTGATATGACCCAGCTGAGCTGTAAAACACCTGTCAGGCCTGTCCACCAACACCAGGATGACAAAGAAGGTCTGCCAAACACGGAGAGCCTTGAATTAGTCCAATAGAACACACCTTTGTGGGGGCCCTCAGGGACCCTGGCTTAATGAATTAAAAAGAATGATTTATAATTAGCCAGCAATTGTGCTGAATGGGTGTTTCCAACGTGATTGAAATGTGTGCCTAAACCAAGTTGAAAAGTGCCTGTAATTCTAATTACATGGATTTCCCCTCCTGCTTAGAAAACCTATTTTCCATAGACAAAAGGAAAGGGGGTAGAACATGGCTCTTTCTTAAGAACCTACTATGTGTTTAGCACCTAGCATTTATTGTCTTATGTTAACTTCATAGACCCTCTAAGAGGAAGAAGTAAATTCCAAATGGGTAAGGCTCAAAAATAGGTTTGTATTTTTATTTTTCCTAGGAAATGATAGCATTCCCTAGAAACCTCACCTGCCTCCTACGGTCGTTTGTTGTCTATGTGAACACTATTCATGTGCTTCGTTGACACCCTGGAATTTCAGTATTATAAGTCTCCAGCCACACAAGGCAGCCCAGGTGTCCCTCTTACCCGCTGAGGCACCCCCAGCTGCCTCCTGCCCGCTGATGGATAAGAACAGGTGTTTTTTTATAATAGTGATACCTCGGTTCATGAACACTTTTTTGGGGAACGATTTGGTTTGAAAATAGAAGTGATAGGTGAAATTTTGTGTTTGTTCGCACTCTCTTATCAGACGACGAACATGACCACCCCTCTCTTGCCCAGACGAACACGAAGACTGCCATCTTTTCCAGAACTGTGGAATGAATTAAACTGGTGAACTGAGGGATCTCTGTATTTCTACCAAAATAGCCTTCACACCCCCCAGACTGACTGAGCAAATTCCAAAGGTCTGCCTCACTGCCCAGCAATACCCGGTTCTTAGTGTCTAGGAGCAGGTAAGTACACCTGCTCACAGACAAACGTGTCACCCTCTACCTAAAATCCTGCCAGGCTTGCAGGCTGCTCACCCTGAGACGATACGCAGACCCTCTGCAGAGGCCTCCAAGGTTTTGTCAACTCTCTCTCTGCCTCTGTCCCTTGTCCTGGGTCCCCAGCCAGCAGCCACTGCTCTCGCCAAGCGTTTAGCCCCCTCCTGTTCCTTCGCCCAGCCTCTTCAATATCCTCTTTCCTTCTCACCTGTTGCCTCTTAGCTTAAATGTTGATCTGCCTGAATGTCACTGGATCAGCAACCTTTCCTTGCTGGCTTTTTGTGTTTTGGCTGCTTCATTCCACCAGATAGAAGCCCCATGGGTTTTTTTTTTTTTCTTTGTCCAAGTTAGTCCCAGATACCTTATACATGTTTGCTGAGTAAATAAAAAATAGACACAACACGTCCATGTCACTGTGGGCATGAAAGCAGCAAGCACCGGCGATGGGTGGCTCTGCACTTCCTGGGAGCAACTGTGCTGCCACTCCTGGCTGTGACGGCAGATCATTCTGAGCTGGGCAGCCAGACTCCCCCACCCCAGGCGCAGTCCCTGCTTAACTCCACTCCGGCTTTCACATCCGAGGGCCGCGGTGCGCAGCCGCAGTCCGCAGGCCTTTCATCAGTATCTTCCTGGACTCAGGTGGTCAGCCAGGGGTGATCAGCTCAGATCAGAGCAGACAGGGTGCCTGTGGCCAATGCGAGGGCTAGCGTCTCTGGGGAGACACAGTGGAAACCCACCGAGACTCTCTGCCTACAAGGGGAAGGGGGCGGGTTCCCTAGGAACAGAGGAGAGGAAAGAAGAGGACGAGGGGGAGGAGAAAAGTCACCATATGATGAGACTTTCTATGTGCAGTGTGCCGCACCGGAAACTGACCCATGTGCTCCCAACACCTGGTAAATGAAGAGGAGACAGGCTGACAGAGATGATGTGAGGTATATGAAGTCACCAGTCACTAAGCGGCTGAGCTGAGATCAGATGGGCGGTGACAGAGATTTGTTGAAGCGAATCTCTCCCAGCACTGCCCCCTCCCTTCCAGCTCTGCTTTCAAATCGTGTCTAAATCATTATGAATTCCCATATGACCTACCCAGAATTCCAAGAGGCAAAAAGAAGGCTGGACCCGAAGATGTCAGGCATAAAGAGGACCCTGTACAGGATCCAAAGAAACAGCCTCCTCGCTCCTGCCTGGAGGCTGGCTGCAGAGATGTGAATAGTGAATCATCATGACCATTCTTGAAATTAATGGGCATTCACTATGTGCCAGGTGCTTGAACTGGGCACAACTAACATTGGCCCCACTTTGCAGATATGGAACCGAAGGCCCAGAGAATCACACAGACAAGCAGGCTCAGAACCTCCCCAGTGTATCCCTAGTCACCATAGTCTCTACCCATGGTGCTCCAGGAGAGATGTCAAATGGAAGACTTGGAACACTTATAATTGTTGCTATCTAAATGTCACTTTTCTCCTGGTGTAGTATGTTGTCTAGGAATAACTGGTCCCATGCAACTCCTGGAATACACGACTTTAAAACCAGTATCCTGATTTTGTTTTTAAAAAATCTTCTCCAGTGTGAACTTTTCCCTCTCCCTCTTCCTGCTTCACTTAGGACCAGCATCCTGTAGGGCCCAGCTCAGCAGCTGCCTCTTCCTTTCCTGAGCTGCCTTTCCTTCAGTGACTTCCTCTCTGCCTGGTCCGAAAGCAGGATGACTTGCTAAGCTCCTGCCAAGCTCCTGTGCCCTCTGCCACCCCAGCCTCGCTGTTCCTCTTTGTGAGGGCCTGCCTTCCCTCGGCATACAGGAGAAGAGCTTCAGTACTGCCCGAGTTCACAGTGGGATTCAGACCTGAAGCCATGTAGAGTGGGCTCTGCCCAACATGGCCAGCTGTGTCTTGGTGGCCAAATGCTAGATGGGAGCCTGAGCACCCATGAGGTTGCTACTGACACCTGTGCCTGCAGCCCTGTCCTGCCTATTTCTACCCCAGGGCTGGATGGTGCAGGCTTTGCATCCAAGTGCGCTGGACTTGGCCTCGTCCCTGCCCATCACTGACCAACGGACCTCACATAGGCTTTACACTGGGCTTCCTGGTTTCCGTATATATAACAGTGAGCAGGACGTGTACAGAGAGCAGAAACGGTGGGACTCCAGGAGGATGTAGGGTCAGGCAAGGGGTAAAAGCCCTGTTCCAATACATTAGCCTAGGGCCTTTGAGCCTCTGGGCTGTCACTTATGAAAATCAGACAGCAGCAGTGCCCACGACACCACTGCAGGGCAGAATCAGGCAGTGTGTGGGCATGTATTGAAAGTTCCATAATTGTAAATAAATACTGTTAGGAGCAACCAGCTGGCCCCTGAAGGCTCTCATCTGGTCTCTGGGATCCACACAGTGGACTCCACTGAGGACCCCCCACCTAGGGGTGTGGAAGAGGAAGGTGGGCCAAAACCAGCTCAGACACAATGGGGCGGTGAAAAGACCAGGAGGGGAAGGAGGAGGCTGCAGAAAGGCAGCTTCTGAGTGTGGACAGAGAAGGAGCACACAGAGGAAGTGATGAGAGGATTCCAGGCTGTTGAGAGCTCACAGGAGAGGAGGTGTGAGAAGTAAGGACTGAGCAGCAAGAACCAGATGGAGCAAAGGTGCTGGGGGTGGGGTAGGTGGTGAGTAAAGGAAACCCAGGCTGCACTGGCCAGTGTGGGCAACCAGGGGTCCTGCAAAGGCCACTTGCATGAAGGCCACATAGGCAAGTGTGCTCCTCAGTGCATGGCCTGTCCTAGTGGTTCTCATTTCAAGGAGCCCAGTTGCATGGTCTCTGGTCTGTAAGAGCAACTTACACATAATATACAGCAGTGACAGTGACTGTCATAGCAGCAGTGCTGATGACCACTATTAGCCATTACATGTCATTACATGCTCTCACCTTCTACAAGGAGCCTGGAATGCACCATTTCAATTTGACAGCAGCCAGGTCGGTTGGCATTGTCACTTACCATTTTAGAGCTCAGACTCAGAGCTCAGAGAGGTTGAGTGATTTGCTGGATGTCACAGAGCTGTGAGAGGCAAGGCTTGAGCTCATTACCTCTGTTGCAGAAAATCATCCCAGGTGATAGGCATGTCAATCTCGAATTGACATTTCCTGAAAGTGATATGCTGGAAAGTTACCTGCATGCAGGATCGTGGTTAGGGACAGCGTGGGTGGAGAGGCTGGATCTGATCAGTGCCCCCTCTCTTCATGCATGGAGATGTCAGACTGAGTCCCTTATCATATGCAATTAATGCACAGTAATCAAAAATAAAACAAAAGGAGACGTTAAAAATAATAATTTCTTCCTTGGAAAGTAAATGTCTAGTGAACACAAGAGGCAAGCAGGCCGGTGGGGTTTTGTGAGTCACGGCAGCCATTCTAGAGCCCCAGGGTCTGACAATGAGTCGGGCCGTGTCTCGCACTGACATTCGCACAGATCAGGGATGGGTTAGGGCCACTGCCATGTCCCAGGCTGCTGTCCCAACACAAGAGAGTGTTGAGTGACTTGCTGGGTGTCACAGAGAGCAAAACTGCTAACCAGTTCACAACCTGCCATTAGCTTGCATCTGGCAATATACATGTCAGTGCACATGTATTCGTGCCTGGTAAACACAAGAAGAAAACAGCATGTTTCAGTGGTGCGGTCCTGGCTGTCAGGGGATTGTCTGATATGAATTTAGGAAAATCACAGCTTCTTTCCTGAATGCAGTTCCAATTGTACATGCTGGCTCATTCTCTCAGAGTGCCCCTCCCATCACTGTCAGGGGTGGCATTTTGGCCACTGCAGGGGGAGCTCAGCCACCCATCCTCTCGGGCCAGGCCCTGCGTGGGTCACACAGTCTATGAACAGCGTGCCAGGGGGAGCAGTGTCGCAGTGTCTCAGTGTCACTATGATTGGCTTCCAGCAAGTGTTTTGGCATGTGGCTGGCCAAGGCTGTGTCTTGAAGCCATGATTCGTTGCTGTGGGCTGAAGTTTTGATGTCTTCATGCTTCTATGATTAAGGAGCTGGGGGGGCAGGGGTGCCAGAGGGAATATGTCATGGAATATACCTTTCAGAGGCCAATTCCTATCAAGGGTAAGTCTTGAAAAAATGGCTGTAAAACAATGTCCTAAAAACATTATAGAGTCAAACTCCAGCTCATGAGAGAGAAGCTCCTGCACCAGGGGTCAGGGAAGCTTCTGGAAGGGGTGGTCTTTGAGTTAACCTAGAATTCACAACACTGTCATGGATGGAAGCTGCAGTGAGGGGAGGAGTTCGTGGGGTACAGGAGAGATGAACAAAGGCCCAGAAGTAGAAATCCTGTGGTTACTCAGAGATGGATAAGGAATCTTCTCAAGACTGAGGACTCTCAAGACTGAGTCCTACAGGGATATTCTCAATTCTAGTTTTCACTCCACATATATCAGTCTTGACAGATGGGATACCGTGTAACAAACAGCCTGTGAACTTCAATAGCTTCATATAACTAAGCATGAGTTCTTGTTTCTGTCACAGTCTGCAGAGAAGGGCTGTGCTGTGCAGAATGTCCCAAGGGGAAAGCTCCTTCAGTCTTGTGGTTTTCCTGGCCCCAGCACCAGGACTAGTTGTGGCACTCACATTCCCTTGGCCCAAGCTGTCAAGGAGCCCACCTCCCTCCCAAGGAGCCTGTACATTCAGAACAAACCAGGCTTGGTGAGCACGTGCTGTCTCTTCCTTCCATGATGAGCTAGGTCTGTAGACATTTCTGAGCTGTATTTAACTGTTCTGTGCACTCTACAAAGTGGTTTTGATGTATGTTTCAGCCTAATGGCAGGAGAGAGCAAGAACCCTGAAATGTCTTGGTACCAGCTTTCCAAGCCCCATGGAGACTCATTACATGGTGGCTATTATTTCATCTCCTAAGACATGGAGAGGACAAGTGTGAATAGGAACCAAGCTCCCCCACCGAGGAAACCCAGTCAGAGGTCAGCCTTGGTCTCAGGGCTTGTTTTCCTTATTGACCCAATGTCATCCATTCCCTGGGAGAGGGGGCGAGGTCATAGGGATATTATGTCCCTGTTCTGCTGTCTTCCTTTACAACAATGGATCTCGAATAGAGATCCTCCTCTTAGAGAATGTTGGGCAAAATCTGCAGAGACTTTTGGTGTCACAAATGATGCTGCTGCTGACAGAGGAGAGAGGTCCCCTGAATACCAGACAAAGGACAGGATGCTTCAAAACAGCCAAAGTATCAATGCTGCCAGGAAATCTTTGAAGATGCTCAAAGACAACATAAAGGTACCAGAGACTTAAATATGTTTCACTTCCTAAATGAATTTCTTTAGAGGCTAAGACCCAAGAGAACAGTGTGAGATCCATGCAAAAGCAGGGACTTGTTCGTTCCAATTGCCAAGCAATCAGATCTTAGGATTCTCAGCCCTGAAGTTGCTAAACCAAACGTGTCAGCAGCCCAGTTTAGACCAAATGTATTGGGCAAGGCACAGGACAAAGATGGCACGGTACATCCCAGCTCCTGTGGGAAGGCACAGGTGAAGATGGTGGGAAATGACAGTTCAAGTTTGGTTATTTCTACAGGACAAGAATTGGACTTAGGAATGGTTTCGGGTTTTTGTTGTTGTTGTTGTTTTGCTGCCATGGTTTTTTCCTCTCTTTCCCCAAACTACCATGTTTGTGTGTTTTTAGCTTTTTATTTTGATGTAATTTCAAAGTTAAAGAAAAGTTAGGAAACTCAAACACAGATTGCAAATCCACCCACCAAGTATGTTTCAACCTATTGGTTATTTTCTCTCTCTCTCCCCCATTTGAGAGTAAATTGGAGACAATGTAACTCTGTGCCGTAAATATGTGAATGACAATATACATACCCACATAAACTCAACATTCATGATTTCCTTTAATCTGGAACAGTTCTTGGGCCTTTTCTGCATTTCTTGACCTTGACGTTTTGGAAGATTGATTATATGACAGAATTTGAGTTGGCTGATATTGTCTTATGACTAGATTCAGGTTCTAGGTTTTAACTAGTAATATCACATAGGTGACATTATAGCTTTCTAAGTATGCAGTAGCTTTTTTTTTTTTTAATAAAAAGGAGAATACTATGAAAATGATACAGTTTGACTGCTGACCATAGCTCCCACCCTGGACGGCCAAACCCCACTCCCCAGCCATCCCTAGCCAGGAACCCGGGCACAGGCTCATATCTGGACTCTCCTTCATTTTTTTTTTTTTTTTTTTTTTTTAGGTTTTTTGAGACAGGGTCTCGCTTTTGTGGTTCAGGCTGGCCCTGAGCTCAGCCTCCAACTCACATCACAATCCTTCTGCCTCTGCCTCCCGAGTGCTGGGATTATAGGCATGAGCCACCATGCCCGGCACTGTGGTATGTGGTACTGGTTGCTGCTGGGTGTGGGTCTCCACACCCAGTATTGTTATGTGGTTACCGGGGAATCGAACCCAGGCCCTTGCGCCTGCAAGACAGGCGCGGGAACCACTGAGCTAACTCCCCGGCCCCTGGACTCTCCTTCATTTTATCTCCTTCACTTGCTGGATGTTTCTGGACTACAAGCTCTGTGCTCGACTGTGTCCTACTATCTGTCTCCCTGATGTGTGTCTGAGCTGCCAGAGAAGAGAAACTATGTCCTGTCTTTCTCCAGATCTGGGGTCTCAGCCTAGGTGCGTCAAGTCAGTGTCAATACAGCTTCCAGAATAAACAGCATTGACACTGATATCCACTATGGGAAGGAAGCTTTCACCTCGACAGCTGATAGCAAGTGTTTATTCTGTTGAACTAGCCAGACTCAGAGCTCAGACTGGTACACACACACACACACACACACACACACACACACACACACACACACTCTCTCTCTCTCTCTCTCTCTCTCTCTCTTTTGGGAGGATTTAGAGGTACCAAGCATTTCAGGGTGAATTTCCTGTATCAGAACAGCTCATTGTGGTCTAAACTGGTTAATTCTTAGCTTCAGGGGCCTAGAAAATGCAGCAGCACATTGTGTTATTAAAGAAAATAATTTGAGTGAGGGTAACCGCTCCTGAGCTGTCGCCAGCACTCAGAACGTCATGTCTTCATTTTGTAACTACCAGTTGTCCTGGTAACTCTCTTTGCTTTTAACTCTAAAACTATGAAAGCTAAATGAGAATAAGCCACTTTAGAGTAAGTATGAGAAATGATTACATTTTGACAATTTAATTGGGTTCTTTTCTCCCAGTCTGACTTGCTAAACAACACACTCTATATATCAAGTACAGCAATATGCCATAAATTGCATTTCTTTGCAGATAAAAAATGTTCCTAAAAGTGATAAAATAGTTGGTGGGTGAAATGGTAATATCTGGAGGGAATTTTACAGAGAATGATTGTTGAGCCACTGTGGCCACAGCTTTAGCTTCTAAACATCTGTGGCCAGATGAAGACATCTGCCCAGGACACCTCAGCATGGTGGAACCCAGTGGTAGCACCTTTACAGCACAGGGTCCAGTGGGGCAAAAGCAGCTCACAAGCAAGTAGGAGTGGACTAGTTCCCTTGAAAGCAAGTTCTCACCAAGGGGGCAAGTCTGACCCTGCCTGGTTTTTTGCTTCTTGGCTCAAATGCATCTATTCTGCACTCAGATCCTTTTCTTATTTCTCTGCTGGGCTGCGAAGTGGCTGGAATGTTGGAGCCATACAGTTCAGACATTGCAGCCACTGGAATCATGGGATACCTCAACTGCTTCCTGAGTTACTCAGAATCAGGTATTTTTTCCAGCAGTGCAGAATGAAGGAATGAACAAATTAGCCTACTTATTTAAACATTATTTGAGGGCTTATGATGTGCAAGCAGTCTGCCCCGAGATAGAGATTCATGCCTGGATCTTTACCTGAAGTGTCTTGATCTGAAGAGGTCGTGGGAAAGATTTGCAGACAGCTTGGTGCCCACAGGAGGCGAAGGGTCAAGGCAGCAGTAAAGAAGGGACATCCTCAACTGAGATAGGCACCTCCAGCCTCAGTCATAGATTCCATCCCTTGCCCCCCAGAGACAAGGAAATTGGGGCTGACCTGCTGGTCCATAAGCTTGAACCCAAGGCTCATGTTGCCTCTTCCCTCCATACCAGGCCACTCCCAGAAGCATTCACCATGATTTCCCATATAGTTAATGCAAATACCAAGGGAATATTGAGCAGGTGCCCAGGATATTCACACCTGAGGATTAGCAAAGGCTGCAGGTGCTTTGTGAAGCAATTTTAAAGGCTTATGTTTTCAGCATGGGGCTCTTGGATCACACAAGTATAAGGAGCGTGCGAGTGTTGAGCCAATGATCAAACAAAAGCCTGTACTGGGGCCAGGGAGCCCTAGAAGAGGATCCACATAAGCTCTGGACATTTTAAGTCACTCTAGAGGCACAGTACCCTCATCTGCTCGCTTCCTAGCGATGTGCACTGTCCCTATCTCTTAAATGGTATATTTAATCAGTTTTTTCAATTTTAATAAAATAACTGGTACAATGGAAGTCCACGCTCAGAAATTACGTATGAAGCCAGTATCCCAAATAAAGTCTGCATTTTCAACAAGTCTTAAATGCACCATTTTATTTCCATGAAATAGGAGACCCTGCTACTCTGACCTCCTCCTCTCCCTGATCTGGTGAATTCTGCTCAATATTCTCCCAAGAACATCTTTCTTATTTGCCTCAGTAAAGCGCAACCATTCCAATAATTTCATTGTTTAAAGTGCCCGTTACTAAATGCAGTTAGTAATGGAGGATAAGATAAGTTATTTTCCAAACTCTCTAGAAAGTCATGTTATCAAAGCAAGGCTGCAAAGCTCTCTGCTTCTGCCTGCACCAGCCAGACCTGGAACTGTAGCTGTCCAGCTGCCCTGGGCTCCTATATCCTGCTGGCCAGTTCAGCACCATTCAGCTCCGATGTCAAACTCACTTGGGCCTGCTAGGCTGACCGCCCCACAGGCCATCAAAAAGAGGCACCAGACTCCATTATAACGTCTCTTAGCACTTCCCACACTTGCACGCCAAGCCAGTGGGATACCTGGCTGTGTGACAGGCGACTGCAAATGGGATTAGAGAAATAACATCACCTCGCCTCTTTCTCCAGCGGGTGAGGGGGAAGGGCAGTCAGGCCAAGTGACCAGGCAGATCCTTTGATTTTCTCGTTAGTCTTGGGCCAGGGCTATTACCCCCAAAGTTCACTCTGATGGCTGGACCATTAATCCCCCAAAATTGACTGGAGCCACAGAACTTGGGCAATGTGGGAAACTGAGTCACCATGACTTGATTCCCAGGCAAGTTTCTTTCAGGCTGTATTTTTGAGTTATGCTGTGGTGTTTCTGAATGTTTTACCCAATTCTTCCCAGAGGAACTTGGCCGCCCAGACAGAGGGTACACAGTGTTCCCAGAAGCAGAGGACAATTGGCTCATCTGGCGTCTGAGCCAGGCAGGGGGAAAATATGTCTTTGTACAGGAAAGAAAAAGCTAAAGGACATAAGTGACCTGCCTGCCCATCCTAGTTCACCAGAGAGCTGTCAACTCCGAGCTTCACTTTGTGCCACTTGGACTTACCCACCTCCCAACTGTCCTGGGCAGAAGAGATGAGGCCCTCTGCTAATTACCCCAGGGGCCAGCGCTCTGTGCCTTTGAAGAGCTCGCTTTGATGTGAGGCAATCCTGCTGCCAGGCCTGGCTGTGCCCAGATTAAGCACATAATGAGCAATTATCAGCCAGTTCTCGGAGTGTGGCTGAGACAGCTGAGTGGAAATAGGCCCACGCCTGGCTATTCCAAGCCACCCCAACTCCCTCTGGGGATGGAAGAATTCACTTACCTGCTTCCCCCTGCAGTCCTACCCTCAGCACCATCCTATTCATCTGTAAAATGGGACCAAGGAGGTTTGGGGTCTCAAATCACCCTTCTCAGAATGCTCCCGATGGGCGAAGAAATCACCTGCCAATCACTGAGCATGAACAAAATAGCACTCTTTAACACTGGGAGCCATAGTCTAGGGCAGCAAAGAGCTTGGGTGCAGGCTGCAAAGTCACCAACATCACTGTGGGACTTGGCAAGGGGGTCACCACTGGCATCAGAGCACTGGTATGCAAAGCAGGATGCTCGGAGTGCTCCCTTGTGGGGCTGTATGGAGTGGGGTGCTTTCACATGTAGACTTCAGTGTCCCCACCTCCAAACTGCAACCTGGGATCCACTAATGGACAGGCAGAAAAGGGAACTGGGGGTCTGTCTTCCCTAGAGGCCAAGAACAGTGACTAAGTGGCATCTTGCAGAAGTTACAGGGCAGCAGTGAGCACTCTGAGGGCATCTCAGGCTCATCTCCTTCAGAAGGCCTTGGGAAGAGGATGAAAACTTGGACCTCTTCATGGGGGAGCTCAGGCTCTTCTTATATGAGGGTCTCATTCTTCTCTGGCTTTTTAAAATGCCTGCCTGCCTGCCTTCCTTCCCTTTTCTTTCTCTCTCTCTTTCTCTTTCCCTCCCTCCTTCCCTTCTTCTCTGTCTCTCTGTCTCCCCATCTCTCTCTCTCTCTCTCAGCAATATTAGAAATTGAACCCAAGGAGTTAAATTCCAAGCCCTTTTTATTTTGAAACATGGTCTTACTAAGTTGCTCAGGCTGGCCTCTAACTTTCAATCCTCCTGCCTCAGCCTCCCAAGTAGCTGAGGTTATAGGTCTGTGCCACCATGTCTGTCTCTAAAATGCCTTTTTTCCACCCACAGGGATTAGGCTCAAAAACATAGAGCTGTCTGAGAGGGCCCCAGGATTACCTATCACAGGTAGTCCTTAAGTTATGCCAGGCTCCCTCAGCACAAATCCACCTGCCCTGGCTGCCATGGGCTCGCTCCAGTGAAGTTGCTTCTTGTCTGCCCAGAGGCTGGCCCTGAACACTGAAGTGGGGCTCTGAGCCCATTGATACTTCACTAGCAATAACATCAGCTTTGTGTGCAAGCAGGATGTTAACAGTAGCCAAACCCCAGAAATGTTCTCTTAAAATGTGTCCTTCTTCCCCAAGGGGACCGATTTTTGACTTTCACCCCTTTTGGGGATATCACATCCCCTACACCCCCACCTCCAGGCAGATGAGTGACCAACATGGCTTCTTCCCCTTCCAAAGTCAGTATCTCACCCAGGGAGGCCAGAGGAAAGGGTGAGGGAGGGGTGGCAAGCAAACAGTTTCACATCCCAGAACCTGAGATGATTGCCTTTCTCTTTTCTCCCTGCGGGCAGGGAGGTGTGTTATGAGCTGGTGACTTCAGGCTGGGCCTGGAGACAGAGCAAGCCACACAGTTGTCAGGAGCAGTTTAGCAAGTCTTTCCCTACCAATCACAGCTGAAGCCAGGTGAATCCACAGCCCATCAGCAGCTCTTTATGAAGGCCAAGCTGGGGTCTGCTATGCATTGTGAGGGGGCAGCCTGTGAGCTGAGGAGCAGAGGCCCTGGGAAACCCCGTTCAGTAGAGGTGCATACATGCAATAGCAGGGATACAGCAAACTGCTGCTTGCCTGTAGCCTGCTGCAAGGCAGAGGCACAGAGAAGGTCCCTAGGGGACTCCAGATACTGGAGAAGGAAGGCAAGGGCTTCCTGCAAGATCCTGTCTGTATGTCTTCTTCTCTGTATCCATGACACCAGGGACAGGCTCTAGTACAGAAAACAGTGGAACATATGGGAGAAATGCTGACCTTGGGGATAGCTCAGGATTCAAATCAAACCTTGGCCACTTGCCAGCCAAATTACCTTGAATTACCAAAGTTCTCTTTTCCTCATCTTCTTTGTGGTGAATATGTCCCTTAGGAGGTTCTTGGAATGGTTAACCAAGGTGCACAAAGGATCATCATTTTTGTGTAGTGAAGAAAACATAAATGATGAGCAGACAACACACAGTCTTTGTACCATTCAGCTCTTCTATTGCTGAAACAAAGTACCTTGTACCTGGACCTTAAAGCAGAGGTTTATTTCGGCTCACAGTTTCAGTGGGTTCAGTCCAGAGTTAGCCAGCTCTAAGGCAGAAATATCATGGTAGGGAGTCTGGGGGAGAAAAGGTACTCACATAATGGGGCCAGAAGACAGAGAACACACCTTGGAGCTGGGGAGGAGAAGGGTGGTGTCCATCTCACTACGAAAAATGCATTTCACTCATCTCTAAGAGTTGCCACAGTCTAACAGCTCCAGCGTTTTTAAGAAGTCCAAGACCAAAGTCTCCTCTGAGACAACACAATTTTAAGCTGCCAGCTTCCATGAATGTCAAAGGGAAAGTTAAGTAGATCCAACATACACTGGTACAGCATGAGCATTTCTATTCTGAAACTGAGGAATAGAGAAATAGAAAGAAGCTGGACCAAAGGCAAGACCCAGCTGAGAAAACATTAAATCCTGTAGCTCTGTGTTTAGTACCTGGGACCCAGTGGGGGTGACTCGTGAGCTCTAAGGGCTCTGTACCCTACATATGGCCTAGCCTCTTACAGGTTACATGATCTCTCTCTTGGGCTGGTTCTACGGACAGACTGAAGTTTCCACTTTCTGGCATCTCTAACTTCTTGAGATCTCCACTCTATTTTCACCCTCACGCTTACAGATTCACACACTGCCCTCTTAGGAGCACATGACTTTGTCTTCCAGGTCTTCCTCTGAAATCTGTGTGGAAATCTCCATGGTTCCATAACTCTTGCACCTGAACAATCAGTATTCTGTGGATGATGCCAACTTGAGCAGGAGGCAGCTGCTAAGTGCTAGGATGGCTGAAATGAATTCTTGGGAACTAATTTCCTAGGATGCTCTTCCTGAGTGGGCATGTCAAGGACTTTCTTCTCACATGACACCTACGTAGTTTTGTACCTTGGAGCTGGCACAGGTGGAGTCTGGCTAATTCCTAAAGTGTTTCCCAACCGTTTCTGCTGCAAAGTACTTGTCTTCTTTGAATGCTGAACTTTTCAACAACCACCCTTTCCTTTGCCCCAACATTGCATCTGCTTTGTTTCTGGCAAAACTAGAAACATCTTATATATTTTGATTCTGCTGTTTGCTCCTAATTCTCATTATAGATCTGGCTAAAAGCAGCCAAAATTGCCCATGCCATGGCTTGTCCACGAGACTCTCTTGAAATTTCCTCCACAAATTCAATTAGCCTACTACACTTAATTTTAGTCTTCTGAAAAGCCTCAGGATATGGGCAAAATGGAGACAAATTTCTTCCCAAACAGTAACACACATGGCCTTTAGTTCAAATGCCAATTGCGTCCTCATTCCTAACTAAAGCTTCACAAGCCTGTCCTTTACTCTGCATTCCCAGGAGCATTCTGAACCCTGACCAGAGCCTCTCAGCATTCTCTACTATAATATTCTAGGGCTTCTGTAACCTGCATCTCCAAACCTTTCCAAAATCCTACAAACCAGTTCCAAAAGCTCCTCGACCACGTAGTCAGACACAGTCACAGCAACAACCCCACTCTTGGCATGAGGTTTATTTTGTGTTGTTGTTGTATTAGTGACTCTTCTATTGCTGGAGCAAAATACCCAATAACCACAACTTAAAGGTAAAGAGGTTTATTTTGGCTCATGGTTTCCATGGATCTGGCCCATGCTCAGCCAGGACCCACATGGTGAAAAGATATGAGAGCGGACAGCTGCTGGTGTCATGGGGACCAGCGAGGAGAGAGGGAAGAGAGACAAAACATAATCTTCCAGCCGGGCCCTGCCTCCAAATGTGAGGCTTTGGGGAGCTATTCTGGACCTAAACCATAAGTATTACACAGGCTCCTTTTCCTCTCCCTCTCCTTCTCTTCTTTCTCATACTAGAAATCATGCCAGTGTTCCGTGCTGCCCTCTCTAAGCCTGGAACTCACACTGTAATTCATCTGAGGATTCACTTATGCTGTGAAATGTCTTAGTTTAAGAGCACAGAGAGAAAAATAAAACAAATTATAAGGCTAGGAAGAGACAACAGAGCCTGAATTCTGAGTTCTGTTTCCTGGTTGGCAAGGCATTTCTACATGCAGGTTACCATAGCACAAAAGGGGTCCAGGTGGGATGAGAAGCACAAACATGACGGCTGGAAGGATGTAAATGATCTCAGATAAAGTGCAGGGGAGGGAAGACAGCAGCCCAGGAGGGCACCATCCAGGCAGTTTGCTCTTGCTCTACCAAGATCCCCCATGGTCTCTGAAAGTGCCACAAGAGACATAAAATGAAGGGGCCGTACTGGGTACCTGTCCCCTGACCCTCACGATGGAACCTGTCCTTCTCAGTGCTACGTCGTCCCTGTTTATGTATTTATTTCCTGCCCCTTTAAGAAGGATGTAGCATGCCCTGCTGAAAAATAAACACACACAGACACAGAATTCCATGCCACATAATGATGTTCCAGTTGACTATTGACTGCATGTAAAATGGCAGCTCCATGAGATTATAATGGAGCTGTGAAACTCCTGTGCTTAGCAACGACAGCACTGTGAGGATGTAGCACCCATGACTGCAGTGACGCTGCCCCACCAGTCACATAAAAGCATAGAACATGCAATCATGTACAACACATGATACTCAATACGAATAGCCATATTACTAATGGTTTATGTATTTACGGTAGTATGTGTAGTCATTTTAGGGTCTATTCTTCCTAGATTTTTTTCTAATTCTTCACAGGTTTGCTGTAAAACAGCGGGCAATGTTACACAGGCAGCAGCCCCTCTGTGTCATGGGAACTGAGTCTCTTGACTGTATCCAGTAGCCATGTGGACTATCTACCTGCACCAACAGTCCCCTTCATTTTTGGCACGAGGCACAGGTTTTGTGGAACAGTGATTCTCTGAATGGGGAAGAGGAGATCAACATTAAATTCTCATAAGGAGCAAATGCCCTAGATCCGTCGCATGCGCAGTTCACAGCAAGGTTCACGCGCCCATGAGAATTTAATGACGTTGCCTATATGACCCGGAAGCAGAGCACAGGCAGCAACACAAGTGGCTGGGAGCTGCTGTACACACCGGCGCAGTTCTGCTCACCCACCTGCCACTCAGCTCCCACTGTCTGGTCTGGATTCCAACAGGCCACACAGCTGTATCAGCCAGTGGTATGGGATTTGGGAACCCCTGACCTACACCATCTACGTTTGTGTACACACAGTCTGTGGTGTATGATAAAATCACCTAACAACATATTTCTTAGAACATGTACTCAGCAAATGGCTGTACATGCATGTGCATACATGAACACACAACTTACAAGAGAATAAAATAAATAGATGCATTAATCCGAGTTAAGGAGAAATAAAAATAGCAAAAGAGATTAAGGATTTAGGCTTTAGAGTATGGAGCTGCATAGAGGTGACACAACTCTGACAATCGTGAAGGGATGGGGGAATGGGCCACACTTACATGCACACAGAAACATGCTTTTATTTCACCCCAAATTTCATGGCTAGAGGGGCCTGGACACCCTATGAGTACCATCACATATCCCTACATGAGCAGTCTCACCTGCTGCTGAATTTACCTCCTGCTGTGAAATCCAAACACAGAATCTTTGGAGCCATGAGCTCAGTCATTTTGCACCTGGAAATCTTCTAGCCTGGATTTGTAGCTGTTTCCCAAGTCTGAGGAGTCAGTCTGTCCTGGCCTGTGGAAGAAGATGAGCACTTGGACATTTTGAGTCCAGCAGGAGAGGTGTTTGTTTAGGGAAGTACTATGGCTCAGGTGCCACTAGTTCTGTTGTGCGCAAGGTTGAGCACATGTGCATATTCATGATGAGTCCCAGTATCTTCCTGGCTTCTGGTCAGGGAAGTAGAGGAAGAGAGGGAGAGGGAGAAGGGGGGGACAGAAGGGGGAAGGGAAGGGGCAAGGGAAGGGGAGAGGGACAAGAGACAGAGAGAACCTTTCATTTACTAAAAAAATAATGCATCCCATGGATGAGTTACCAGATGCATTTTCATTTTTAATGTAAGAACAAGGTGACTTATTATATTGTCCTGGCAGATTCTTAAAAACAAGTCTACTACTTGGGATAATTAGAAGTAAAATGATACAGTTTCATCACTTCATTAAAACTTTACAGGTAGCAACTTCATCCTTGGCTTAGCAGTGTGAGGAGGGGCTTGAGGGGCCTCCCCGTCACCTGTGTGACCTTGAGCAACCCTTTATCTCTCTGAGTCTCAACCTTTGTATCTGTAAAATGGGATGATAATGATGTCCATATAATAAAGTGAGGGGACTTCAAATGAGAGATTGTCCATGACATGCACAGTCATTCCTACTGCTCAATAAATGTTCCCCACTGTTATCCATGTTATGGTCTCCTGATGAGGCAATGACAGTGATGGTGATCCTTGAAGCAGCTCTTGTCAAGTGAGCACAGTTTTGCCTTCCAAGGGATGCTATTGTCACCCTAACTGTAGAAGGGGTGCTGCTGCCCAGGAAGCTGCTCAGGTGCCCTCAGTGTCCAGCACAGACCCTACCACACTAGGGACAGAGTGCACTCTGTCTACTGCCGAGAGTGAGAAGGCCTATTTTCAGAAATAAGACAGACCTCATTCAGAACTAAAATTTCACTTCGCAGGAATTCTATTGCATCCCCTAGCGAAACCAGCTTTAAAAAGGAGGGAAACACCTTTGTACCTTTGTTGTGTAATTTGGCTTAGTCTGCTGGTGCCTCAGTTTTGTCATCTGTGAAATGACCCGGATATGCAAGTTCATTTCTAAATGTCCTTACGACCCTGGTCCTCTTGAGCTACATGATTCTAATTTTTCACAATCCTCATTGGTGCATGAAGAACGAAGGGCTAGGCAGAATGCTGCCACGCTCAGAGTAAACACAGCACAATAGAATTCCTCATGGACGTAAATCATCTTTTCATATAAAATCTTCTGAAGACCATTTTGAAAAGAGTAATAGGTCTGCCAGCCCAACACCTGCGGGGTGGGTAATAATTTACTCAGTCCACTGACTTGGGGGCAGGTCCTGTTCATGATAGATGGCCCAATTAAGCATCTGTTAATCACAACATTATCTCATCGGAAGGTGGAATACCTACTTCTCTCAAGCAGATAACATCACAAATTCCCCAATCTGCAAAAGAGAGGAGCTCAAAGCTCCCCCCCACACACTGCTGCCCCCTGCCCTCTCCAGTGCTCTGGCCCCAGCAAGTGCTGGGAATAGCCTGGTGCCTGATCCTGGCCCTTCCCCCAGCAACCTTCCTCTAACCTCAGCTCCTGAACTCTCGTGTTTGGCTGAGGCCTTGATAATAAAGCAACATCTGCAAAACCTACAAGAACTTTACTGCACTTAATTGAGTAATTGAAGCAAGCTGCAGGGAGGGGTGATCTATGGGCCTGGGTTGAGGGCTGAGAAGGGAGACAACGGATTTATTGCAAAGGCCGTGGGCGGCCTTGGGTCCAGGCCCTGGTTCACGGGAAGTTTGAGGTCATGTGGGATTAAAATATCTTTAGAAACAAATGGAATAATTTGAGCTATCAGGAGCTCTGTGCCAGTTTATGCCAGGAGACCAGGTGTGATTTATTTACCTAGTGCCCAACACACTGCTTTGATATCTACCTCTTTAAATTTGCAGATTAGCAAGCAAATGAGTATCCCCATCTGTGTCTGTCTGTCTGTCTGTTTCTGACTGGTACATGGAGCCAGGCTTTGTGTAGTTCAAGACAGAGCTATGCTTTAAAGGGGCTTGTGGCCCAGGTGGTAGGCATAGCCAAAGATATTTACAATCTACCAGTCATATTTGCTCAGAATGGCTTATTAGAGAGAATTGGCGTTGGTGGTAATATCTTCTTGTAATCTGAATAAATCTATAAATCTACATTTAAGCACAATTCACCAGCTTGAAGTCATTGGGAAAGATGTAAGTTATTTGTTAGCCTTGCAGATGCCAGATACATACATTATAGATACATAAAATTGCCCACATGAGCACCTGGCATCTCCCTTGGCCAAGAGACCAGCCTGACCACACGCCCACAGCGTGCAGGGGGACTGGCTTTTTCTGAAGGTTATTGCTCCTTTTGTAGTTTCTCTGCTGCTTTATTAAATCCCAAATTCCTTACAAAACTGTACAATTTTAATAACACAAATCCGCGTGGATCATAAAGCTGTCTAAATATACCTCGCGCCCTGAGTATCAGACGGATCCACGGGTGATGATGTCACTGGGCCTGATTAACCGGAACAGGTCACCCCACGAGATTTTATTACAAGTGTCATTTAGATTTCTGACAGCTTTACAAGGCTTAATGGCTTTTTATTAAATACATTGTGTTCCAGGAAGCTGACAGTTGGGGATGTCTTGTAAATACAATGCAATGGAATTTCCTTAGAAGCTTCATGAGAGAAAGCAGAAGGGGTGTGGGATGTCCCTCCCTGTCCTCAGTGCCATTGCTCAGGCAGCCCAGAGTTCAGAGGCTCCTGAGAAGAAAGACAAATGACCCCCTGACGCCACCCCCACCAGCTTTCCAAAGTGAGCAGGTCTCTGCCGGGTCGGCCCAGATGTTTGCATCGGAAGCTCTCTGGAGAACCAAATTCCTCCACGCAGAAGATGACCCTCTGTAGCCTCCAGCCTTTCCCTAAGTCCTTCCCTGCATCCTCTAAGGAATCGCAGTGACTGCATTTCCTGAATTTAATGTTCTTCACAAGCCAGTTAGCTAAGTTCTGTCTGTTTCTAGGAAGCACCTTGTTAGACCCACTAGGAAGGAAAAAATGGAAGGTCAGATGGACAGGCCAACTGGGCCCTGGTGGTCAGCCTGAGGTACTGGGTACCGTGGCAATGCTCTCAGCAAATGACCGTATCCAATTTGTACGACTTCAAGCACCTGTTGAGCAGCACCTGCCCTTCCCAGACACACCCATGACAAGGACTGGCACCCAGGAGGGTCTCCGTAAGCCCAGGCTGTGGCAGCTACACGTTGGAAGTGGTTGGGACGCGGCTCTTGCCTTCAGATCTTGGCACATTGCCTGACCTCGCCAAGCCTTGCGTATGGATAAAGGGAAGCGACGGCAGTCACCTGGTGGGGCCGTGCTGCAGGTCACATGAGATGAGGGTGCCCAGTGAGACCTCAGTGAACACCCGTGATGATTACTTTATTTGTACCTCCAGAGTGGTAGATGTGGCCATTAAATCCATCAAGGGCCCTGCCAAGGTTGAGGAGCCAGAGGTCCCTCCTGGATGCTCTGGGTCCCCCAAGTCCTACAGAGTCGGCACCAAACCAGCCAAGCTGGAAATTCAGGTGTATCCCAGAGACTCCCTGACAGACCTGGGGCTTCATGAGAGAATTGCTGCTGTTCACGTGCACTGGATCTCTGAGGTCCCTGTCCTGACCCCAGCTCGGCCACCAGGCCACTTGAGCCAAGTGTCATCTGTTTTGAATCCAGACTTTGCAGAGAGCTGGGAAGAGGGACCAAACGACCCTGTAGCTTTTCCTCCCTTCCTCTTGCTCAATGGGCGGTCCTTTGTCATTCACCATTTCTGATCTTGTTATGTGATGACAGTGTTTCTCCAACTTCACCTGCTCATTAATTCCATTGAAAGGAAATGTAATTCGTTACATTTTGGTGAATGCATCTCAGACCTCAGTTTGAAACATGATAAAAGCAAAGTCTTCGATGACAAAAGAAATTATCATTGTAATGGCAATATGTTTAGAGGTCAAGTTAAAGAATTATTTTTATATTAGTGAAACGAAACCATGATCGCATCTTTGAACTATACTTTGTGTTTCTCTGGAGTAAGGAGACATGGTAGAGAGGTCATTCAGGAAGGGCCAAGCCATCCCTAGCTCATTCATCCATCTTTGTCACCTCTCAGCCTCAGGGAAGGACACCTGGCGTGGGCTGCCCGTGCCCACCCCCAGCCTAAGTGGCAACTTGGGACTAATTCTCATAGCACTAAATCCCCTTCCCTTCTTGGCAAGCCAGGACCTGTCTTCTTTCTCACTTGGGGGCAGGTAGAGTCTTTGTGTTTATTTCCTTTTTCTCCTAGAATCACTGCTAACTCTGGGTCAAAATTTGAATGATAACAGAATAAATTGCAAACTAGAATATTTTGGAAATACTCAAAGCATGGAAAATTTAAAAGTCAAGCACTGCTCTTGTGAAAAACACAATCCCTCTGAAATGATAAAGATCTGCTCTCTTCTAAACTGGATACCACCTGCTGTGCAAGACCCCACAGCCACGTGGCAAGGGCACCCCTTGGAATGAGTCAGAGGCGAGTGGACCCCACTCCATCCTGAGGTTTGGCACGGCGAGTTCTGTGGTGATCCTCAGTGCTTTCTTTGGCATGTGTATCACATTTGTCATCCCAGAGGGTGGGCAGGAGGGCTAAGTGAGTTCCTCGGGGCGCCCAGAAAAGGACTCAGGGAAGGACGAGCTAAGCACCCTTCCCCCTGGAACTCACTGTCCACTTGGAAGTGCTCCTGTCTGTTTGTCCAGCTCCAATGCAAAGCAGTCTCCCTGGTCACCACCCACATGGGGGCTTTCTGACCCCACGTCCAGGCCCTCTGATTCCTGCAGGCCAGCTGATAAGCAACCCTGTTGCTAATTCATTCAGCTTCTTTCAGGTCAGTACTGACCACATGCTCTAATATGGCAGCCACTGTCCCGCAGGCACAGGGATCCTTGTAGAGCAGACCTTGGAGGCAGGGAGCAGGGCTCTCCCTTCCTCCTTTCGTCTTCCCCTCCCTCCTTCTCTCTCTCCTTCCCTCTACCTCCCACCTTTCTCTCTATCTTTCTCTCTCCCCCTGGGGTAAACATGCAGAATTGGAAGAGGTCTGGCCACCTGTCCTCCCCCAGGCTCTACCTGAGGGTAGTGCTGCGTCCTGTCTCTCACCTTTGCTTATGTCACTATTGCTTCGACAACATTTCTCTAACCCTAGCTCCATGATTCCCAAGCGCTCAGGAATATCTCGGCCATGGCTGGATTTATTTGTCACCTTTTAAAATTCCCCACTGCCCATGTGACCTTGAGCCAGCAGTTTACTCTCTTTGGACCTGTTTCCCCATCTGTGAAAATGGGGCATAATGATGACTTCTCAAGGATGGGGGAATCAAGAGAGCTAAGACTCAAAAGCAGGCAAAAGAGTTGGTACATGGTACGAGTTCAGTTCACTAAAAAATAATCACTATGTGAGGTTGACAGTAAACGTGTTTTGAATGGAAGGGCTGAGTTTCATAATGTGTGGAGACTGTCCCTTCCCACCTCAAAACTCCCCATGAAGAAAAGTAGCAGTCTGCATCACTCAAGCCAAGACATCCTCATGCCTGACGGAAGCCACGCCCCTCCTGGGGTCACCTGCCTTGGCCATCTGACTTTGTGTCTGGCTTACATAATGAAGTCTCTGGGTCCCCAGGCTAGCTCTTGCTAATGCATGTCTAGAGTCCAGGAGAAATTCACTCTCCTCTCCTCGGTTTTCAGCTTCCCAAACTCACCTGATTGATTGCTTCAGTGCAATCTCACGAGACTTGAGAAAGGAGTGTCCCCATGCGTCTCTGAGCTCTCTTCTCCGTGGCTATGTTCACTTCCCTGAGTTTCCACCCTGGGGAGGGGTTCAGTGGGCACAGACCTGGGCAGATACCATGGGCTCTACCATGAGTGGTCCTGGGGCTGTCATGACCTCCCAGGGCAGGACTCCTGACAACAAATATGCCCAGGTGAGGTTTACTTGACTTGAAATGCCCGGGCATCATCCACACTGATGTCAGGGTCTTCCCTGTCTGTATTCATTTTAAAATGTCTATTTATTTATTTTTGTAACAGGGGTCAAACTTAGGACCTTGTGCTTTCCAGGAAGGCACCCAAACCGCTGAACTAAATCTCCAGTCCACTTCTCTCGTTATTGCTCCTTCTCCACCCCTCTCCTCACACCCTGGGCTGTAGGGAACCAATCTACCCTTGTGGCTCACCCCTTCTGGAGTCTACTCATGGCTTCCTATTCCCTTGGACAAATTACAGACTCCTTTCCAAGCCACAGGAGATCTTGGCTTTTTTCCTCCCCAGGTCCAGGTCTCAGCCCAAGCCTCATTTTCTCCAGGAAGACTTCTGTGAAGCCCTCCAACCCCCAAGTGGCCTCTACTCAGACCCTCAGGGAGCCCTGCATGCAGAAATTGTCTGTTCACCTCCCCGCCCTCTGACTGGCTGGAATAGCTTCCTCCTCTGTGTGCCTTGTGCCCAGCCCAGGCCAGAAACCATGGGCAGCATGAATAACTTCAATAGATTCTCGACAATGGTGTCTGGAGTCTCTGCTCTGAGCCCTCTGGACGTCAGCATGAGCAGCTCTGAGCTCCCACAAGGCTCTGGGAGACTCAGAACTCTCTGGCCTGTGGCCCCAGAGAGGTCTGTGGTTTTACTGCTCCTGGAAATTGAGCTGGTAGATCAAAGGCAACAGCTCCTACAGTCCAGACTGCCAGCAGCCAGTGCTATCAGAATATCAACTGAATCGGTAATTCAAAATTAAGTGGGTTAATGATTGACATGGATTTGCAAAACCTGGCCCACAGCCTGCCTGCTGCCAACAGGCCTTTGTCATTCTCCTTCAGCTGGGAGAGGGGCTTCCCTAGGTCAGCTCCCTGAGCACAGCCTGCCCACCAGCCCCAGCCCTGACTTCACAGGCCCCGTCTCAAACCCCTCTCTGTTCCTGGGAGGTGTCTTAGAAAAGTCTTAGCACCTGAATTCCTGTCCAGAATGAAAAACTCAAAACGTGAGCCAGAAGGGAGAAGCCTGGTGCAACTGTGCACCTGTCGCACTCGAGTCCGTGATTTAAAAGATATTCAGAATTAAGCCCGAGGTCCTCTGCGTGGGCAGCAGGGTCAGGGCACACGGAGCTGAGAAATACAGGCAGCTGTGCCGGTGTGTGAAGCTGTCCGGCTCTGACTTTCAGAGCTGTCGGCCCCTGGAAACAGAAGCTTCCCCAGCGAGTGTGTTGGTGTAGTCTGAAGACAGAGCACAGGAGTGTGGCCGAGGGCTGCGGAGCCCGCTCCAGGCCGCCCGGTCCCCCGCTTTCGTTCAGAAGCCAGGAGGAGGGGAGAGGAGGGGCCGGAACCCCAGTGTCCAATGGGGGAGACTCCATGAGCACCCCCTGCGAGCCAGGACCCCAACAGGGCCAGGAGGACTGGAGGAGGAGAAGACGGTCAGCCCTGCTGGGCCCTGCGGGCCTCCACACGAACTGCCAGTCCCTACAAAGCCCATGCTGTCTGAGCGCACACCCCGCAGGGCCCATTGGCCAGAGCCAAGGAGGCAAGTCTGGGTTTCGGATGCCCTGCCCACCCGGCGTGAGCAGAGAGACCTTGGCGCCCTGTTTCTCCTTCTGAACTGTGCGGGTGGTGAAGAATAGTGAGGTCGCCTCCCTAGAGCAGGTGAGGGCACAGGGAACTGCCAGGTGCCAGCCCACGACATGCCCACCTGCAAAGCAGGTACATCAGTTCTCAATGACTGTGACTCGCACAGGTCATCTGGAGCTGCTCCAGGGCTGCTTCTTCCCATTGCTAGTCTTAGGCCTTTCTGGAAAACGAACAGAGGACTTGGAAAGAGAGGAGGGACACGGTTTCCTTGTCACATCATGAGGCTGGAATAGGCTCTCCCCAGAGCTCCACCTGCTGGCTGGGTGGGGCAGTGCGGACCTGGGGAGCAGGCAAGCAAGGACGCAGGAGGGCGCAAAGCCACCTCCTGGCACACGCGCAGGTTCTCCAGCCCACCTTCCCTCCAAGTTAGTTATGAGCAAGAGATCTTGGGCTGCATATTAATAAAACAATGGAATTCTTATTTCTTTTCCTCATAAATTACATAATTCAAACCTTAAAACACCTTTAATGAACAGTGACTGGGCATGTGACACTTAATAAAAGTGGGCCCGGCGCAGTTTCTGCTTGACAGGCTACCAGCCGAGAATGTGCCTCGCGAGTAAATGATTAAGAGGCGGAGATCTTTCCTGGGCTCTACTATTAAACACTTCAAAGGTTTCCAAAGTCAGATAAAATGAAAAGCAAATGTGTTTCACTGCCTCTCAAATGCCTCAAATGTTTTAGCAGGTGCAAGCAATGAAACCTTCCATGGTGACAGCGTGTTCGGTCTGCAAAGTGCACCCGGCTGGGTTCTGGAAATTCTGGACTGGCTTCATAAAAATTCATGATTTCCAAGGATAGATGGTCATCTTCGCAGGGACATATGTGGCACAGAAGGGAACTATTGCAGAGTCCTCCGGGTCATGGGTCAACTAAACCCTTTCTGTGCTAAAGGAGACTCGAGCATGGACAGCCAGGGCCTTGGCTTACGGCCACCTTTGTGGTGGGAAAATAGGGACCACGTCTCAGGCTTGGCCTAGACTTTCTGAAGGTAGATCACTGTTCGGGTCAAACTCAAGTCCTCTTTGGGGAGCCAAAGGACATTTTTATGACTTGGGAATACTGTAGACTTTGAGAGCCAGTGGACAAGGTGGAAAGCAGTGATCAGGGCAGATGACCGACCCTCTAGGTGCCATCATCTATAAGACGGGGTGACAGTGATGCTTCCATCACAGAGTTTCTTCTAAGGATTAAATGGATTTATCACACTAGATGCACTTAGATCACATGGCAGAATCCAGGACATGTTCACAATGTTTATTGTCCCACTAGGAAAAATGAATATGAGAAGTTAGCATTCTACATCTTGGCCATTCGAGTTTTTCATTTAAAATTTGCTAGAATTGAGGTTTACAGTCATAGTAGTCTCTCACATAGACATATAATATTTTACAGTTTACAATTGACATTCTGAGACGTTACCTCATTCCACTCTCTCAACAGTAAAGCTAGGGAGGCAGGGATGGCTGTCTGTGGATGAAGGATGAGTTTTCGGCCCCATTTCCTCTCTCTTGCACAGAGCCAGACCTCTGTGTTCCTGGTGCACTCATCTGTGAAATGGGTACAAACAGGCTCCCTCTGCACGACAGCACCTGTGCCGCCCAGGTCTGCCTGCTGAGCTTTCAACGTTCACCACCCCACTCCCCTCCCACATTTTCTTTCTGATTCACGAAGGAGCTCAAATGCTCTTGGCATATTATCTCAGCAATCTGGCAAGCACTTGTTTATGAGAGCTCCATTTTTATTCTTCCCGTTTCTTAATGAGGAGGGTAATGAAATGGCATTCCAAGAGTCAGTGGAGGAGAACCCTTTCCTCTTCGGGAAATAGCTGAGCAGCGATTGTTATCAGAGAACATTCTCCTGATTTCTAGGCAACAGAATGACCCCCGGGCTCCTCAGCAACACCCACTGCTCAATCCCTGTCTACAAGAACTCTTGTGGGCTCTGGAACATTTGAAATTTGGGAGCATCCTGTGGGTGCTTTCCCACACGGTGGGTCCTCCGGTGACTGCCCTCACCTGTCCCGTCTTGCTCTCTGCTCAGTGAATGCATGGTCAGGCAGTGCCAGCCTGGGGCAGAGATGCCCTCCCATCATACTTGGCTTGACTCAAACACCCCCACAGCAAATATCCAGAGGGCGCTTTGGGCTACTTAGCATATACCAGCCTTCTATACCTTTTGAACTGTCACATTGTAGAGCTCCAGTGGTAGGATGCCTGCCTTGGAAATACAAGGGTCTGAGTTCAATTCCTGGTACTACAAAAAAAAAAAAAAAAAAAAAAAAAAAAAAAAAAAAAAAAAAAAAAAAAAAAAAAAAAAAAAAAAAAAAAAAAAAAAAAAAAAAAAAAAAAAAAAAAAAAGAGAAAAGCAAGAATTACTTAACATGAAAGAGTAAATTAAAAATAAATACATGTTTATAGAATTAAAAAATAAATGAAGATGTGTACAAAGGGGTTATTAGTAAGATGTTTTTCAGAGTATTATTTGTAAGAGTAGAAAATACAAAATATGTAAAATGTCCAACAATTAAGTAAATGTGGATCACTCATAAAGCCAATCCTTTGACTGACATGTTAAATGATGTTGTTAGTGCATGCAGGATGTTAAGTTTAAAAAAAACCACGCCTATTACATGCTGTATGTCTCATATGGTCCCTTACTGGAAGTATGTTTTAGGTATAAGGACTGAGACAAATTTATGCCTATTTGTTTCTCTTCACAGCACTGGGGATTGAACTCAGGGCCCATGCTAGGTAAGCACTCCACCACTGAGCAACAGCATCCCCCAACCTTGCTCTTTTTTGAAACAACTCTCACTAAGGCGCTGAAGTTGGACTTGAGTTTAAGGTCCTACTGCCCAACAAGTAATTGGGATTATAGGTGTGTGCCACAGTGACTAGCATATTTTTTTAAGAGCCCACAGAATTATATAGGAGTTTGTAAATAATCTTCACATCTCAGCAAGATGATTAGATTTAATTTTTTCAGTTTTCTTCCTTTGACTTGCCTGTATTGCCTGACTTCTCTAGTAGACAGATGATTGCTTGTGTTATGTCAAAAGTATTGTTTTAATGGTTCAAAATCTAGACTTTATTTTTTTTTTCAAGGTTTTTTGAGACAGGGTCTTGCTTTGTAGTTCAGGCTGTCCTTGTGCTCAGCCTCAGACTCACATCACAGCAATCCTCCTGCCTCTGCTTCCTGAGTGCTGGGATTGCAGGCATGAGCCACCACGCCCGGCACTGTGGTATGTGGTACTGAATGCTGCTGGGGTGAGTCTCCACGCCCAGTATTGTTATGTGGTTTCCAGACATCAAACCCGGGTCCTTGTGCTTGCAAGACAGGCGCTGCAACCACTGAGCTATATCCCCGGCCCACAAAACCTAGACTTTCATAGCTGAGAGTGACATTGGAAAGGCATCTGGTAAATGGCCTTAGTTTCTAGGCAAGTAAATGGAGCTTCAGAGAAGCAGGGAACCTTTCAGAACTGGAGAAGTTATGACCAGAGCCCAGGCCCTTGAACTCAGCATTCTCTGACTCCTCTGAGATCTTTATAATGAACTAGGAGTTTCCCCACAGAATGGCTGCATAGAACCACCTTCCCTCCATGATCCTACAATCTTCCTTGGTTCCAAAGCCAATGAGCCTCAGAATGTGTCCATTCTCACTCCACTCCCTTGAAGCAAGCAGATGAAAAGTCAGAGAGTAAAGCTGGATTTCAGCACATCCCCAAGCTTCCACTGTTGCTCCAGCCCCTTTGCATGCTGAAATCACACACACACCCCCAGGAACGGTATTTGGGAAGCAGTTAAGTGATGGCAATAAAGTCCCCCTGAATGGGATGAGTATCCTGTAGATTAGACACTCCAAAAGCCCCTTACCCTTTCCTCAAGTGAAAACATACCAAGGAGGCTTCACCTGTAAGCTACAAACCAGGCCGTCCCCAAGCCCAGTCTAATGTGATCTTGGACTTTCGACTTTTTAGAACTGTTGATGAGACCCTGTTATAGCAGCCCCAGTGGACTAGAACACTTGTGTGTGTAGGGCAGGAGTTTGGACACTGCCCGCCCTTACCCATTGCTCCCTAGGCTCGGTCTGGCCCAGCTCTAGGTTAATGGACCAGCCAAATGCACAGGCTCATATTGTGCCAGATAGGGGAATGGTAGAGAGGTCCAGACCTGGGTCGGAATAGAGCTTCAGCCAAGGTTTCTGAGAGAGCAGGTGCCGTCAGTGCTGAGGGTGGCCTCTCCATGGCACTTCATAGCCTCCCCAACCTTCACCTCCTCCAACTTCCGGGGACCTCACAGTCCCCTGTGGCTACAGACCTGCTGGGTTCCTCTGGTGATGAAGATGCAGAAGGGGTCCGTGCCTTCTATGGCAGCACTTCATCTTACATCAGCCCCAGGTAGAATATGAGTAGCTATAGGACCTCTAGCTCTTCCTGTGACAACAGAAAGGCAAGAAGAACTCCTTGTACTATGTTGGGACAAGTAGAAAACCTAAACCACAGGAAATAGCTGACCTCAGAAACTCCAAGCTTAGGCCTTGCATCAGGACAATCATCTCTTTTACTTTTGGCTCTTACTTTTTTTTAATCACTTTTTATTTTGTTTTTAAGCTTTAAATTGTCTCAAGGTCTCAGAAGTTTTGCTCCTAGGAGCCCATTCATGTTCTATACAGGAAAAAACATAATTACCTGAGGCACAGGTGTGCCCACAGACACATAAGGATATTTAATACACTAAGCTTGCGCTAGTGACAATAAATAAATACATGCCCTCAGTGGGAGAAGGCTCAGGGAGTCAGGGCTCATTCCCTCTATGAATGAGAACCCTATTTAATTTAAGGGGGATTTCTGACATATTGGTTAAGTGTTGAAAGTAAGACGCACGGGTGCATATAAAATATTTGGACATGTGTTTATGTCTGTCTATAAATTGTATCTCTCCTTGGCCTTTTGGCTAAGATCAAGTGTCTGTATATGATGCTACAAACCAAATAAGGTACAGAAGGACACATGAGAGAGTGTGAGCATGTTGGAGAAGGGCGTTAAAGGAATCGTGGAAGAAAAGCAAGTTTTAAAAGGCCTATACTTAAAAACGGCATGCATGATAAAGGCTTAAGTTTGTAAACTATATATGGGTATACAAACATAAAAATGATAAAGGTCAGGTAGCTTCAGATTCTCATCTTAAGAGCTGGGGACAGAACACTAAGGAAGACAGGTGAGGAGAAATACAGAAAGTGGGACTCTGTCTCACTGAAAACAGAATTCCCAAAGTTGAGCAGCCATGTTGGAGCCGGGCAGGAAGCACCAGTTCCGGCCAGTACTGGACACTCCATGAAGACAGCTTTTCTTTATACTTATTTGTTTTGTTTCACTTAATGCTGGAAAAAAATTTTAAAATTCAAAAAAGTATCAAATTGATAATGCTTTCATACTCCTATGTGCTTATTTTCTGGTGATTTTAAGTGAAGCCTCAAGTGATTCTCTGTCAACTCAAACAGGTGGTCTTGAGAGAGGGGGAGGCCCAAGTTGGCACTTTCTCAGGCCCTGGGGCCCAACAGCTGGGACCTGCTTGGGTAACCTGGTAAAGGTGCATTGGTGCATAGGTGCAAAGGGGCATAGGCTCATATTGTGCCAGATAGGGGAACAGTAGAGAGGTCCAGACCTGGGTCAGAACAGAGCTTCAGCCAAGGTTTCTGAGAGAGGAATGCAGGTGTCTCCTGTCAGAGGTTAGGTGAGGCCCGGATATGGCACAGGTGGAAACACATTTCTCAATCAGCCCTGGGAAGGGAATATGCCCTTTGGGGTCCTTCCATGGGCAGAATGAAGTGGCCTGTTCCTCCCCAGTGGCCATGCTGCTGGCGATGCAGGCTTTGGCACTGAGAAAGACCCAGGCTGAAGAGCCATTTCTATGGAGGCCAAATCAGGGTCCTGAGTGAAGGTTTTAGTCTCTACCAAATAGCCAGAGTTGTTAAAATCATGTTCATATCGAGCTAGTGAGATGACAGTGATGTGACCCTTCGTTCTCAAGAAGTTTTCATACAGAAGGAAAAACATGAGGTAGAATTCTCCAGAATCATCTCTGACAGAAATGGGAGAAAAAGTTGACTGGCGTAAGTTGGCCAGAACTATTGTCCCAGAGAGGAAATGCCAGACTCTCACAGAACTATGTAAAGGTCTCCATAGTCCTAGCCTGGGTTCGTGACCCAGGAGCTCTGCTTAAGCCCAGGAATTAACAGGGTGATCCCACCACCATCCACATTTCCCACAATAAGTGTACAGTGAGGATAAAACTTCATTGGAAAATACAGATACATGGTGGACCCTTGAGTTACAACTGGCCTGACATACAAACTTGGATTACTACTGGAATTTTAATCTACAACCAAAGTCTTGAGTTACAAACCAAATGTTGGCCACTTTTGCTTCCACATGGTCTAAGATACAGATTTAACCCTTAACGAGTCCTGGAAGGAACATTACAACATCCTATATACAGTTAATTGAGAAATTCTGGGCAGATGTTTCTAAGGACATTGAGATCTTCTTGGAAGAAGTGTGACCTAAAATTATACAGGAGAGAGACTTTGAAGGCAACTGACCGGCTTGAGTTAAAACCAGCCCTCGGGAACCCATTGAATTCATAAGCCCGGGGTCCAATGTACTGCAGTTATATTTGCCTATGGAAAATATGATTCTTATAGAAATGAAGATGGGAAATATAAAAATAGATTTTTTTATTTGTGTGTATGTGTTTAAGTTGTCAAATCAGACTATCTCCAACCTGTGATAAAGCCATTACTACTGTTAAGAAGACAGACTCCTGGGAGTTTTCAGGAAGGGATAGATCCTACTACCTCAGTCAGAAGATCTGTGGCCATAAAAATTGCTACCTCAGGACAGCTTTTCTCAGTTCTAACTTAAATCTATCATTTTCAAAACATGGGTCACCACTGTTCTTCCTGGAAGTAAGCCTTGTGAGACACATACAATGAAAACCGTTTGTAGACTTGTAGTGATTAGTCACCAATTCTTTCTCCATCTCTCCACACTGCAGCCCCCTCATCTCTCCCTCCAAAGAGAAAAATAGAATCCTGCTTGGCAACACTGTCATGCGATTGTCACCTCCTTCTGGCTTCTCTCCAGGATTTCTGCTTCATTCCTCAAACAGGAGGTTTGAAACAGAACTCAGGAGCAGCCCCGACCCACGTGGAAGCAACCGGGCAGTTTATCTTGCACATCTTGTAAAAATCCCCTCTTGTGGATTTGTTCCCACATAGCAAGCTTAGAAATCCAGCAGCACACTGCACTTGGCAGGACCTCTGCCAGATTGTCCAGGTCCCCTGACATTTGGGGACTGCTCAGTGTCCCTCATGAACAAGGCCTCACAGTGCTGATCCCTGGGTCTCTGCACTGCGCCTGCCATTGTGGCCCAGGTTCTGCCCTCCATGCCAGCTGGCTGAAGTGGACACATGTCCAGTGGTGTCTGACTGGGAGGACTCCACACACTGACTAACATCACTAATGCTGCTACTCGCTCACGTGGACGAAGGACACTAATGTTAAAATCCCGGTGTGACCTCTGTGAATGGAAAGGGCAGCATCACATGTAGGGCAGCTGGCTTGGGAGTGGTGGAGCCAGACCTGGGTTCCAGCACACACCCTATCTGCTCGCTACCAGGTTCATAAACTAATTTAAAATACACTCATAGAATTATTTTATGACTGAGAAAGTTTTTTGAATAAAATTTATTTGTAAAGTTTTTAGTATGTTAACAAATGATCAATGAGACAGAATCGATTTTAAAAATTTGCTGGGTACAGCATGTGGCTTTCTCACTCATTCCTGCTTGGCCTTCTGGCAGGGCATTCTGGGAGGGAGGGTTCTTATGGCCACCCTGGGGCCCACCCTTTGCTCCTGACAGTAGGTCTATGTCCTCCTCTTAGGGATGAGGAGGCTCAGACAGGGCAGTGACGCACTCACATTATAGTTCTGACTTGAAACCTTCAGCATTTTCCTTCAAATGCTCATAACTTGGTTAGTTGATGAAATTCAGTCATTGTTGAGTTTGAGTTCAAAGAGTAACCCATTGGCTAAAGAATATGGTAAATGAATTGATTTCATGATCCCGGTTGATCTCAGCAGACTTCTATTACTTCTCTAGAAGATAAACATATATGCGGAAAAGAGCTTGGGGTCTCTAGGAGAGGAATTTGCTAAATGACTGCAAGACTTTCCCCACTAGCCCTGCTGTGTGATTTTTATTTTCACTGGTGAATTTGGTCAGATTCTCACCTTTGCCACACCTGATGGAGTCCAGTTCACCATATCCCGTGGCTTTAAGAGTCCATAGAAGAACTCAGAGGAAAGAGCTGCTCTGCAGGTGAGTTTCCTCTTCTCCCTTTCACGATACTCATCACCATTATTGGGAGGCTCCTAAAGAACAATCCTCAACTGGCTCACGGGGAAGAGTAAAGAGAAGTTTGGGCTCATTACTGAGATGGCCCTGTGTAAGGATCCATTAGGAACCAGCCTTGCAGCCTCAGCTCTGCTTCACTGGGGACAGAGGCCTTCTGCACCCCCAAGGCTTCTCCTGGGGATCAAGCCTACCAGTCAGGGGGTGCTTCCCTTAGATGGCTCTGTCTAGAGCCCGAGGTTTTGCCTGACATTTGTGAACAGAGAAATGTGATGTTTTGATTAGCCAGGCCTAGGCCACACTGAGAGGTTGGACTCAGTGCCCCCCTTCACCCTGGAAACTGATCTCAGGGATATTATTTCTGTGTAAAAAGATCGAAGCTACTCCTGGAAAAACAGCATCAGGCTGCTCAGCGGGACAAAGTCAATGTTCACTGCAGAGAGCTGGTATTGTGAGCTTGCTTTTCAAGATGAGAAAATTGAGGTTCAGTAGATTAAGCAACATCCCCCAAATCACAGAGTTGGGGAGAAATTTTCTACATTGCTCAACCATTGTGCTCCAAATAATACTATGAAGCTTGGGTCACTGCTGCTGCATCCGGAAAACGCATCGTTGAGGACTGCATTCTTGGGAGAAGAGGCTGCAAGGAGGATGTTTGTGACTAAGCAGGCTTTGGTCTGAATACCCACACCATCTGCCTTGGGGACTCAATAGAGCTCCACATCCTTCTCCATGAATAGAGCTCAGAGTCATCCTCCCCCGCCCCTTTTATTCTTTTTACTGTTACTCGGTTGGAATTGAAACATTATTGTCGTAACTATTAGTTTCAAGGAAAAATTGTAATTGCTTCTAGATCCACTCACTGGTTTCAAGAGCGCTTTAACCTTTAACTCTCTCAGTACAAAGGGAGGCTTGCTTCGCAGCAAATCTAACAAGACCATCATTTATCGCTGGCAGAGTTCATTAGTCAATCGTAACAGTTTAATTATTAGCATTTTAATGCATGAGCATTTAACTAGACAGAACAACAAGCTTTGGCTTACAGAACAAGACTTCTTAAATGGAGCTGAATTAACCCGCACAATTGTTTGTATTGTGGTGTGTTATTAAAATGAGATGATTAAAATGCAAGAAACAAACAGATCCATATATTTAGCCAACAAACCAGCATTTAGCTAACTTCCTGGGTTTGAAACAGGCTTTTCTTTTTTTTTTCCGATTTAATTCTGATTTTAAAATATCTTTGTTTTCTTTCTCCTGCTACAAGTTATAAGCTAAAATGGTACAAGGAGGAGACTCTTTGATCCACTGAGTGTGAGAGACAGTTTTATTAAGGAGAGAGGAGACCTAGAAGAGAAAACCTGCAAGGGACCCTGAGTGGGCATCGAGGGAGCGCTGCCCTTCTGGGCTCCATGGCCATTGAGTCTGATGGTGCTGAAGCATCCCCAGGGGAATTCCCCTGAAGTGCCCCAGCAGGCCTGCTCCCTCAGCCAGCCAGAGCTTGTGCTGGCCCACAGTATTCCTAGACTGGTCTTCCCGCCATTCCAACCCCCAGCTGGTGTTGGGAATCCTAACCTTAGCTCACATGATAGCATGGGTCCTGTAACCACATCATGAAATAAAATATGGTTTGTAGTGGTAAGGCCTGAAATTCTAGCACTTGAGGAAGATGAGGCAGGAGGACTGCAAGTTCAAACCAAAGCCGAGCAGCTTTAGTGATATGTTAAGTTTCAAAATTAAAAAAATGAAAAGGGCTTGGGATGTACTGTTTTAGCTCCCAGAACCACCACCACCACCACCACCAAAAAAAAAAAAAAAAAAAAAAAAAAAAAAAAAAAAAAAAAAAAAAAAAAAAAAAAAAAAAAAAAAAAAAAAAAAAAAAAAAAAAAAAAAAATAATAATAATAATAATAATAATGGCTTGCCAAGATTCATAGCAGAACTAATACTCATAACCAAAAATGCAAAGAAGAAATATGCCAGGGATGGATAGATAGAGAAACAAAATATAGTGCATATATGCAATGCAATATTATTAGATGACGTGCTGCACTAAGAAGGTGTGTGCAATTAAATATTATTCAGCTTTAAAGAGGAATGAAATTCCAATGCACAAATGAAGACATTAGGCTAAGTAAAAGAGGTCAGATACAAAAGTCAATTATTATATGATTCCTTTATGAAGTGCCAAGAATAGTACAAATTGAGACAGAAAGAATACTGGAGTCTAGCATGGTCTGGAGGAGGGGCTATGTGGAATTATTTAATACACTTCTGTTTGGAATGATGACAAAGTTCCAGAAGCATCACGATGGCCGTAATCTCACACTATTGTGAATGTACTTGACGTCACTGAATTGTACGCTTTAAAACCCTAAAAAATGATGAATTTTATGTTGCATATATTTTACTGCACTGAAACAACAAAGAAAAAGAATGTCTCGCTATATTCCTTCGTAGAATCAGTGCGTGTATCACATAAGATTGTAGATCGGAGTCTTCTGTAAGCTTGACATGATGTGCACGTCTGAGGAGGTAGTAATATTCTCTAATTATTTGTTTTAATCATATTGTTTTAATAAGAGGCTACAATATAAACAGCTGAGAAGGTTAATTAATAATGTCAAACCTAAACGAACATAATTAATGCCACTCAACAAAGGCCTTTGCTAGACTGAAAACATATTTTCCCTCTGGGGTGGGCATGGCCGGCTTTTCCTACAGTTTCCTTTGACTGGGAGGCAGCAACTACTAGAGGGGATGGAACAGATGGAAGCCTTTGTCTTTTTTATTGGAAGCTAAATTATCAGTGTGGTCTCCAGGATCTCCAGCGTGTCCTCATCTTGGTTTCTGAGATTTGGGTAGAAGGAAAGGTTATCATGTCTTGGGATGACCTTCCCTGAGAGATGCTGAATTGGACAGGGCCCAGCCAGTGATAATCACATCTATGAACTGCTTCCTCCATACCAGGCTCTGGCAGAAAGAGGGAGCAGGAGTCGTTGGAGGAACGGATGGATGACAAGATGGGAGAGCGTTCATCTGGACCCCATAGAAACATCTTCAATCACAAAGAGTATTCTGTTGTTCTCTCCACTGAGCATCTGTGAAGTGGGAGGGATTGGAGCCTGGATTCTCCTGGAACCTGAAGATGTGCCCCTTGTACCTCAAGGGACACACAGAGAGAACAGGGCTTTCCCCTCCCCCTCTCTTGCCTCTTCTTCTGCAACCATCACGTTTTAATTCTTTAACCTCTTTTCCTCCCACTTCTGATCATCAAGATCAGAATACATCAAGATCATGTAAAATAAAGAAAAGGGAAGAGCCAAAGAAGCCACATGGGGCAAAGAGAAGGAATGGGGTGCTTCCACACTGAAAATGAGAGAGCTCTATCTTGTCTACATTCCTTATTCCATGGGGTCCCTGGGAAAAACCATGACATCTGCACAAAGTGCAGAGTGAGTCCCTGGGAGGTAGATCCAGCACCATGGTGGCCACGTGGTTTGGCTGCCTTAGGGGTTAAGCAGAATTCTGTGGGTTAGCCAGGAGGTTCAAAATCATGTGCAAAGCATTTCTTTTGCAGAATAGCACATGTGGGGCCTGGGTACTTCCTATAAAGCAGGAGTGGTTTTTGCACTGGAAATCTTTTTTTTGGGGGGTGCGGTTTGAGACAGGGTCTCGCTTTGTAGTTCAGGCTGGCCCTGAGCTCAGCCTCCAACTCACATCACAGCAATCCTCCTGCCTCTGCCTCCCGAGTGCTGGGATTACAGGAGTGAGCCACCACGCCCGGCACTGTGGTATGTGGTGCTGATTGCTGCTGGGCGTGAGTCTCCACACCCAGTATGGTATGTAGTTTCTGGGGATCGAACCAGGGTCCTTGGGCTTGCAAGACAGGCGCCGGAACCACTGAGCTAAATCCCCGGCCCTGCACTGGAAATCTTATTTCGCATATTACATGAAAGTCCATACGCAAAATCTGACGTGAGGATGATGAGATTGTGGATGGTTCTCTTGTACTGTTTTCAGACAGATGGTCCTAACTTATGTTTAGAATTCAGATATAAGAGCATTTAGCTTCCATAGTTGAGGAATTATCACTTTTTCTATTTCTTTGAGCCTTTTGTAAAACAGAGAAATGTGTTTAGTCTCCTGAGCCAGATAGTCCTGTGCCTGCGAGGAATAAGAGGCTTCCCCGATGAAGGACCAGTGTGATTCTAGGACCAGGGTGAGGACAAGTCCCAGAGTTGGTAGAGGAAGTTCTGCCCCAGCTGCTTCTCCATCAGAGTGGTCCAGGAGAGCTGATGGAATTTTGGAAGGATGGCAAAGTGAATTTTGATCTTTGAAAACACCGATTACAAAAGTATATTAGCTTCCAGTCTTTATCACTACCCGCCTTAGTCACTTTATTACTACTTTATGTTACTACCCAGCTTAGTCACTTTTCCATCACTGGGACACAGTATCCAACACCCAAAAGTTGAAAGAGAAGAGCTCTACTCTGGCTTGCTGGGTGGAGAGGGTTCAGCCCGTAGGCAGGTGGCGACAAGACCGAATGGACACAGGGAAGGTACGATGGAGAGAAGTAGCTCATGCTGAGGCAGCCAGAAAGTGGAGAGTGAAAGGAGGAGCCAGGGAGTTTTCCAGGGCAGACCCCCAGTGGCCATGCCCCAGCAGCCCTAGCTTCTAACAGGACATTCACCGACTGAACTCATCAGGGGAAGCGTGTGGTCCTCCTCATGATCTAATCACTTTCCAAGCACGTGGGCTTTGAGGTGACATTTTTTTCTAAACCGTAACACTATGTAACTTCATAAATTCAAATTTCAATAGCTAATGGGCCTGGGGTACCTTGAGAATATGTCATAATCCCATGACTCAGTCAACACTGAAGAAGAGCCGATTTATGTTGTTAGTCTAGCAGGAAAAACACTCCTCCTAACCTCCATCCTTAGGTAAATGTTTATGAGAAGGAAGTAATCCACAGTAAGGGGAGCAGTAAACATCCGGCTGTGCAATGCCTGAATCTTGCATATCAGTTCATTTTGCAGTCAGTTTGCCTTGGACAGTTCTCCAAAAACTTCTTTTTCCCAAAGGCAGCTCATCCCTGGGGGAATCATGGAGAGAGAATTCTGCCCAACGTGGTCCTGGTTTCCATGTACTTGGAGAGACCTCTCAGTCAAAATGAGTAACCAGCTCATTGGTGCATTTGTAAAAGCTCTATTTCCTAACAGAATACGTATCAGCCTAGAATTTAAGCCACATTCTAAGGATGACTCTCTTCTCACCCCTCCCAGGAAGGAAGAACTTTCTGCTTCTGAGAAGCACATTATCCACAGATAGGGCAAACTGGAACAGTAGGTACCTGATAGGGAACAGAAGCTCAAGCTTACTGTCATTCACTGTCAAAAGTGAGGCTGAGGGTTCAGATCAGTACTCCGTGTGCAGCGTCTGGAAGTCTTAATCACACAGAATGTGCTCTCAGTAAAGATGCACTGAATACGCAGAGCCTGTGTTTGTCCCCATTCCCGACCATCTCAGTGAGGACTGAGCAGAGGGAGCAAATACAACTAGAGGGAAAATCGTAACCTGCAGCAAGAGAAGACACTCCGACAGATCAGAGAAGATGCTTCCGAGGACACTGGCTGTGAGGAGGAGGAATGACTTTAAGAAATTATCAAACTGTCTAATGTGTCCCCTCAGTACCATATCAAAAGTCAGCAGTAACTTAAAAACAACATTTTAAACCAGGAAATTCTACACATTGATGAGAAGGACAATTAATAAATTGAAAGTGAAAGTTAGCAGCTAGAAAACAGAAAATTTTAAATCATTGTGATGCAAGACAAAAATATCACATCAAGACATTTTCCCAGAATGAAGAGATTAATGTTTTCAAAGAAAAATTTTTTAAGTTACTCAATTAATTTAATCTTACTTTATTAGGAATGTCAATGGAGATGCAAGAGACACCAATCTTGTGAACAGCAAAAGAAAACTTTATCCATTAACAAATAATTAAGTCTTTAGTTTGAAAGGGCTCCCAAAGATCAAGTACTATTAGTTAAAATAGCTAATATGCAATTCCGATAATAGTACTTTAGTGTTTTTTTTAGGTTTTTTGAGACAGGGTCTCACTTTTGTGGTTCGGGCTGGCCCTGAGCTCAGCCTCAAACTCACATCACATTCCTCCTGCCTCTGCCTCCCGAGTGCTGGGATTACAGGCGTGAGCCACCACACTCGGCACTGTGGTATGTGGTACTGGTTGCTGCTGGGTGTGGGTCTCCACACCCATTGTTGTTATGTGGTTACCGGGGAATCGAACCCAGGCCCTTGCGCTTGCAAGACAGGAGCCGGAACCACTGAGCTAACTCCCCGGCCCCCAATAGTACTTTAGTTTTTGGTAAGTGAAATATCCTGCAATTCTACCAAAAAAGGAAAATTTGGTTAGTCTCCAAATTCTCCTCAGAAAACTAAACAAAGATATAACACTGGCCACTGAGTTTTTTAATTCTTTTTTTCTCCTTGGTAAAAAGAGTAAGAACACATAACATTTTAAATGCACAAAGAGTATGTGTACAGCTCACTGTGTTTTCAGAGAGAAAATGCCCACATAAGTAGTACCTAGTTTGAAATACTGAGAGAAACCATCATCATAGAGCCTTCTTTTTTTTTTTTTTTAAGGTTTTTTTGAGACAGGGTCTCGCTTTGTGGTTCAGGCTGGCCCTGAGCTCAGCCTCCAACTCACATCACAGCAATCCTCCTGCCTCTGCCTCCCGAGTGCTGGGATGACAGGCGTGAGCCACCACGCCTGGCACTGTGGTATGTGGTACTGGTTGCTGCTGGGGTGAGTCTCCACGCCCAGTATTGTTATGTGGTTACCAGGGATCGAACCCGGGTCCTTGCGCTTGGAAGACAGGCGCCGGAACCACTGAGCTATGTCCCTGGCTGCCATAGAGCCTTCTTTACATTCCTGCAGCCTTTATCTGTCCTACAGGGTGACTGATATGTTCGCTTCCAATACCATTGGTTGCATCTGCCTATTTTTGAATTATACACAAATGGAATCATGCAATGTGTATTCTTTTGTGTGCTACTTTCTTTTACACTTTGTTTTACGTGTAGTGTGGCTTGTTTATTGTCACTGTCATATAGTACTCCACTGTATGACTACATTGTGTCTTATCCTTTCCAGTAATGGACACAAATGTCAAATAATATTACAATACTATATATATTTTCTGCTGAGCATTTATACCTAAATGTGGAGCTGCTCCCTCACAGATAGGCATTGTTTAAATTTAGAAGATGTGACCGGTTTTCTAAATGATTCTACCAATTTACATTCCTGCCAACAGTACATGACGGTTTCAGTTGCTTCACTTCCTTCCAGCACTCAGTACATCTGTCTTTAATTAATTATAGTCATTCTGGAAAGTGTATAGTTATTGAAACCACATTGTGGTTTTAATTTGTATTTCCTTGATGACTAATGAAGTTTAGAACCCTTTTTATGTGTTTATTGGCCATTTGAAAGTTTTCTTTTTTTGGAGTCACTTCAAGTATTTTACCCTTAATATTCCTTTGTTTAAATTACTATAATTTATAAGTCTTGATTTCTTGTAGTATAAGTCCTTCGTTTTTATATTTCATCAAGATTGCCTTCACTTTTCTTCATATCTTTTCCCCCTTCTCTGTTGCTCTGTCTCTCCTTTTTTATCAGCACTGGGGATTGAACCCAGGACCTCATGCATGCTAGACAAACACCCCAAGGCTGAGATGCATCCCCTACTCAGAGATTGCCTTAGCTTTTATGGATCCATAATTTTTAAAATCATCTTATTTACCACAGAAAAGGCTTGCTAAAATTTGTTTGGGGTAACATTTAAAACTAGAGGTGAATTTTGGAAGAACTGACACCTTTACAATATAAAATTTTACAGTCCATGAATATAGTATGTGCTGTTTACTCGTCTTCTTTAGTCTCTGTCAATATGTGTTGTCAAATTCAGAGTACAGATAGTGAACATTTTTTGGTAGATTCATTATTAGGTAGGTATGCAGCATTTTTTAAATATGATAGTAGCACACAGACAAACAGACCAGTGATAGGAAGCTCTAGCTTATTCTGAAGTGTTATAAATATTTTACATCTTAACTTGAATATTATTTACATAGATGTGTATGGCTGTCAGAACTAATTGAGCTCTACTCTTAATTAATCCACCTTATTTGCTTTCTGTATGTTTTCTCACAAAAAGTCAGCATTAAAGAAAAATATATAAAAGATATAGAAAGGTACTTCAAGATAGAAAAAAATTATAAAAATGTAAATTATACCAAAGTATAAATTTTAAAAATTAATTTTTTTCTTTTTTACTGATATTATATGTATGAATAAACTTAAGGGCATGAATAAGTAGATATTTATGTGCTTCTATTGGAAGCATAAATTGTTATAACTTTCCTAGAAGGCAGTTTGGCTAACGACCTAAAAATATGCACATTGAGTCCACTAAAAAATTCCACTTTTAGACATTTATTGTTAAAAAAATTTATTATTGATCTTGCACAGATTTAGCTTTTGGATGTTCACAGCAAAACTGTTTATGATCATAAAGAACTGAAATCTACCTAATAAAAGAATTATTAAAATAAATTGCATATAACAATGAAAAAATATCAATCAGTAACAAATATGATGGAAGAAAATTTATGATATAAAAATGCTTCTCAATATATTTGGCAATTGAAGTAATTTACAATGTTAATGATTCAGGAAGATCTCAGTTCAAGCTTTTTAATTTAAATATGTATTATGTATTTAAATATGAGAAAAACTAGAAGAATATACAACTAACTGTCAACAGTGACTATTTCTGTGCAATGAAATTATAAGTGATAATTTCACTTCTTATTGTGACTTCATTCTTTCTAAATGTCCAACAATGAACAGATATTTCTTTAGTACTAATTAATATTTTAAATTATAAGAAAATTACAGTTTTTACAACTGTATTGTAATACATTTGAGAATTTCAGTGAATAAAACTATTATGCTGAAAGAAAATAGAAAATGACTAGAGAAAAAAATTATATATTCAGTTTTATTTATTTATTCTTTTTGTTTGTTTGCTTGCGTGTTTTGAAACCACTTCTCACTAAACAGTTCAGATTGGCTACAAACTCACTACATAGACTGGTCTGGCCTCAAACTCCTGGCAATCTTCCTGCCTCAGCTTTATGAGTGCTGGGATTACAGGAATACACCCTATGGCTGATTAAAATTTTATATATATATATGTATATGTATGTATATGTATATATATGTATGTGTGTATATATATATATATACTTTTGTTGGGATTGTAGGTGATTTTTATTTTTCTTTTAACCATCCATTACAAAATTTTTTTTATTACGGAAATCAGTATGAAGTTTCTTCAAAAAACCAAAACACTGAAATCCCATTTGATCCAGCTTTGTCCTTCTTGGTATCTTCCCAAAATAGTTCAAGACATCAGCCAGATGTGGTGGCTCATGCCTAGGACCTCAACACTCGAAGCTGAAGCAGGAGGCTTCCTGTGAGTTGGAGGCCAGCTTGGGCTACCCACTGAGTTCAAGGGCAACCTTGAACCACATAGTAAGATCCTATCTCCCCCAAAAAGAAAAAAGTTGAAGACATCATATTATAGTGATACATGCATAGCCATGTTTATAGCAGCACAATTCACAACAGTTAAATTTTAGAAACATCCTATATTAGCAGATGAATAAGGAAAGAAAATGTGGTATTTCCACACAGTGGAGTACTAGTCTGACACACAGAAAGATGAACTTGATTCATTGGTAGGAAAACAGATACACCTTGAGACCATAATGCTAGACACAAGAGATTAAGTATTGTGTGGTTTCTCTTATATGAGAAACTCAGTATATAAATAAAGTGCAAAGTAGAAGACATAATAGGAAAAAAGAGAGGAGGAAAATGCTATTATAATATAGAATGGACAATATCTAAAACAGTATCTTGATTTGATATAGTTATTTTGTCTTATATTTTTTACCTAATAGTTTGCCCATTAATCTGTCTTTTTGATAACTTGATAAGGACCTATAAAATAAATAAATGAATCTGATTCTGGAAAGAAAAGATTTTTTAAAGGGTTGAGGGAAATTGGAGAGAAGAATTGAGATGTGTTATATACATGTCCCCATTCCCCATGGTGAATGTAATCATTGCCTGCTATGAACTTGCACCAATAATTATTTTTTAATTTAAAAAAGAATGTAAAACAAAATTTCAGTTTTGGATCTTGGAGATCAAACCCAGTACCTTTCACATCCTTGGCAAATGCTCTACAGCTGAGGTTCCCTTCAGCCCTACCAAATTTAGGGTTTAAGCTTCCTCTAATAAACATGAATGACACTTATGATCAGAAAAAGCCAAGAAAACGAAGGGGAAGTAGGAGGAAAGATGTGTGTAGAGGTCTGTGCTATTGAAATGTTGAATCTTACGTAATCCTAGAGATGTTCAGCAAAACTCTGAACCACAAATAACGGACTCATTCTATTGACCCAAACAAGACTCACCCCAGTCTCTGCCATGTGCTCACAGAACCGCACAACCATCCCATGAGGGGACATTATGCTTGAAATGTTCCACTGCAGAAGAAACACTGACCAGAGAGGACAGCCCCTTACTTTCTGAGGTTCAGAGAATCCAAGATGAGAAAGGATTCGAACCCAGGTTTGCTCACTTTCTAAACCCACAGCCAGTTCACTGTATGAATATTTTTATTGTCCTATCGAAACCAAGACCACCACATGGCTGCTATAAACTCTTAAACCACGGTTCGGAGGGCCCCCGTCAAGATAAATACAATCTGCTTGGAATGCCCCGACTTTATTGAAAAATACTACAGAAATCAAAGCATTTCGCACTACTTTATTCCTTATTTTTACGGTACTCCAGGATTTTTGTGGGATTTGTTTTTCATTTTACTTCTGTAAGCCTGCCAATGTTTTAGTGCAATATTTCAACAGGGAAGGAAAAAAACTGTTTTCCCAGCACAACCCAACAATGTTTTCCATCCTTCCTTCATAAAGTTTTGGGTAATTCTCCCCTCCTGCTCCTCCATCCCTCCTCCCCACTCCCCATAAAGTGCAAATTTAATGCTCAAGCTACTGTTTAAATGTCCCCTAATGCTCAAAAGAAGTTAAATTTGCCCTTGTGAAGTCTCAAAAGAGTGAAGATACAGCCAGCAGTCCCACCTTAGAGTCACAAATCATCTCGACATGAAGGCAAGGAAAGCCCCAGCTCTGGAGACCCTGGTGGCCCCGGTGGCTTCACAAGATGATGGACAGCTACCGGGACAGGTGTTTGAGGACCCACAATGCCCCTTGCCTGTAGTAAATACATGACATGCCAGACACTTGTGATGCCAGCGAGCTCTAGGTACTGAGAAGCTCTAGGTATCCTTGAGAAGTTTACAATCCAGGCTCAAGTAGGATCAGGTAGATATCTCTCTCTCTCTCCTTCCCTATCTCCGTCCCTCCTCCTCCTCCTTCTTCTTCTCTCCCTCCCTCCTTCCTTCCCTCCCTCCCTCTCCCTCTCTCTCTCTTTCTCCTCTTCTGCCTCCTTCTCCTTCTTCTTCCCTCCCACCTCCTCCTCCTCCTCCACCTCCTCCTCCTTCTCCTTCTCCTCTTCCTCCTTCTTCTTGTTCTTATTCTTCTTGTTCTTTTTTTTAATCTTTATTGGTACATTAAATATACACATCATGATTGCACTCCATAATGGGGATTTGTACCAGTATAAGACACAACTTAATTCTCATTTTTTCCCATAGCCCTACCCACCCTACCACCCCTCCATATACATAAAATTTGTTTCCTTACTTTTTTGTTACAATCTCAACATTTTCCCCTTTCACCCTATTTTACATTGAGCATTTTCTATTTCACAATATATAACATACAATGCTAGGACTCATTTACATCTTTATTTTCTCATACCAGAGAAAAGATG
>PVIR01000013.1:0-40983 GCA_004026965.1 Petromus typicus
ACAGCAATCCTCCTGCCTCTGCCTCCCGAGTGCTGGGATGACAGGCGTGAGTCACCACGCCCGGCACTGTGGTATGTAGTACTGATTGCTGCTGAGTGTGAGTCTCCACACCCATTATTGTATGTGGTTAATTGGGAATTGAACCGGGTCCTTGCACTTGCAAGATAGTCACCAGAACCACTGAGCCAAATCCCTGGCACTGAAACTTCCAAAAGAATAGATCAATTTTAGATGCAAACAATATTGTTAGTATCATTTTATTGGATTTCAGAATTTAAAAGGTATTTCTTTATAAGTATTCATCAAGCTATACTTGTTGAAGGCTGAATAATGCATATGTTGGCCCTCAGAGGCATTTGTTCTATGCCATAAACACTCAGCTCATCCTTATATTTGGAAAGGAGTATTACATATAATAAAACTGTATTTATCAAAACAGATGACTTTGCAAGATTTGGCTCACAGGCCTTATCCTCAGCCTCTGGTTGAGTGGTATGTGTAGTATACATGAGAATATATAAAACTTTAGAGTGTACAGTAAAATAATTTTATATGTAGACTTTACCTTAATTATTATTCTTATTTATCTTTTAGTTGATGAAATAGCAAAGCCTCTGTTTGTACCTGCTGCTATATGTGGTATATATATCTTTGTTAAAGTAGCTAAAAGTGATGTAGCTTATAGAACATAACTTTTTTGGGGAGTAAACTTCATTGACTAAGAAGAAAGATGAAAAGATGAGTGAGAGAGTTGATAGAGAGAGGGAGAGAGAGAGAGAGAGATAAAGAGAAAGATTTTAAAACCTTAAATTCATGAAATAAAATAGCCAAAAAAAGTAATACAAAGCATTATTCTTGTAATATATTTAACTAATAAGAATCATAATGAAATCCAAATGTTGGCTTTAAACTGATTTTTGTCACCAAATAAAGGAGAAAAACCTGATCAATTATTTTTTTATTGTTGGCATATCCTTGGGAAACAATGATGTTAAGAATTTTACTCTCAAAGTGAAAGACTTTTTTTTCTCAAATTAGTTTTTAATGACATATTTTCTTGAAATTTTGTAGATATTCCTAAATTGTATCTGAGAAAATTTCCTCAAAGATGATGTAAGGTGCAGTGCAATGGTGAAATTTCAGAGAAAGTAAAATGACGAATCAGATAGATTTTTCTTCCAAAGCTTTCATAACCTATCAAATCAAAATTTTTGACTGTTTCAGTAAAGAATCATAAAATTACATGTTATCAAGCTATCCCATTTTTTCACATTAGCATAGCTGGTTGACGACAAAAATGTTGGTGACTGCCCAGTTTGAGCTGAGAGCAGCATACAAATTTGCAAATAATTAGAACAAAAGGTAATGTAAAGAAATCTCTGTCTCTGAATTTTAATGTTTGTTGACAGCTTTTAATCCACTCTTTCCTCCCCTTGTCCCCACATCTGGACAAGATGATAAGAAAGCTGGCTGCTCTTTGCTGTGGTGCTACCTGGGATATAAACCGCCTAAGTCCCTCTCTTTCAAAGGAGATCTCTCCCTGGCCCCACAGTCTAACCACAATGAAGCCCCTCTCTCAAACTTTTTCGGATTTGCTGGAAGGGGTCTTGTCTTGCTCTCTCTAGAGATTTCATTTATTCAAGTAATAAAGCCTGCCAGACCTGCTTGTTGTGTATGTGTGTTATGTCGTCAGTCTTGACTTCTAAACCCAGCCTTGGGTTGGATCTTGTCTGGCTTTTCCATAAAGACTGTGACAGAGGTGCTTAGAACACTTGATCTGAATAAATTGTTTCAGAGAACAAACTCTGCAATCCTTCCTTCCTCTAATGTGTGTGGCCACCATCATCAATATCCTCACCATCAATTCTTAACTCAGTTGTTAGCATGACTAGAACTTTCAGTCAACGACAGCCAAAAGGTTCTAGCTCCACTTCGTATTGAAAGAAGATGTGGTGACTGAGCAGAGGTTGTGGCATTAATTTAGCCTAGTAATGAACACATATAATGGTGTACCAAGCTTGGGAAGAACTTGGACATTTATCACTATGTGCCCAAGGACCCTTTCTGCATTTGCAATACTCTTGTCAAGTCAAGGTAACATTACAACAGGCCAGGAACTGTGATGTCCAGAGAAACATTATTTAAGGGGCTCTGGGAACTGGACATGTTAGTGTTCACTGTAGTTTGGCTTCCTGCCCACAAACTAAATCAGTTATTCTTTGGAAAGCTAGTCATCCAATGGAAGACAGCAAGCTAATGATGTCACCACAATGCAGTTTGCTCTATAACAACCTCTCCATTCAATAACTGCTAAGCAGAACCTTGTGGAGTGCTGAAGTCTACCTGGCCACCACTAGACATTCTGAGATCTTTGACAATTTTCTTGTCCAGCCAGCTGTCCCAGATCTTCTGATGAGTAATAGACCCAGCCATTGTCACTATTTCCAATACCTTAGATAGTCTGCCCTGTCCATCCACTACCTCTGGTTCTACCCTTTTCTGTAGAAAGTCTCCATTAACTGTGTCTTTCCTGTTAATATCTCCATGAGTCTTACCTCTCACAAGGCATATGTAGTATTTGCTCTGCTCTTGGGGCACCATGCTCCACTGCCCCAGGGTAACTGGGACGTTGATGAAAGAAACAGTTTCATGAGGGAAAAATGGAAAGAGTTTGACAAGTGATGCAATGCATGTGTGCATGGTACCACAGATGAGACAAGAACACATGGGTTTAAACCTCAAGTGATTTGACCTAGAAAGCCAGGAAGAAGAATAGAATTTGTATGAAGGTGTCTTTGTCAGATATGTTGATCTATTAGTGGGGTGTCCAGGTTGAAATAATGAAGAAGAAACCATGCCAGTGAACACCTGTCATTGTAGCTAGATGGGAGGATAAGGCCACAAGATCCCAAGTCCAAGATCAACATGGAAAATTCTGCAAGACTGTCTTAAACACTAAAAAGAAAATTACATAGAAATGGGTGATGTAGCTTAGTGTTACCTGGGTTCAGTCTCCAATAGTGAGGGAAAAAGAAATCAATAGAAACTAGAATTCAAAGTGATGAGCAGAAACCTACACACAGGTTTCAGGAATCATCTATGTGATGGTGATAGAGATGATATTCACAGATAAAAGTTCTTAGTGTGAAAGAGAAGCAAAGAGAGCGGGGAGGCCTGGTGGATGATTTTACATCTTGTACTTCTATGTCAGGAAAGATACTGAAGTAATTAAAAATGTGTCAAAATCCCTCAATAGCAAAATAAATAGTTCCCTGAAAACGACAGATCTTCAAGTCTAACACAGACTATCAATACTAGATTGCAGTCTGTCAAAAAATCAATTGTTTAAGCATACTAAAGGGAATTGGAAGTGCTGATGCAAAATAACATTGATTAGAATTATATTTTATTTATTGAATTGATTCAATTAAGAGACAATAAATTCCGAATATTGCTGATAAGATTCTTAAACTGTCAAGCTTTTCAACCATTCTGGTCAAAGAGGCTAAAAGGAAGAGCGAGATTTATAATTTCATGGTTCAATGACATAATGAGTACTATTAACTTAATTAGTTATTATTAAAATAACACTGCATGCTGGAAAGAATAGTGATTCTTTGGGGCACAGGGCTTTTCAATTTCACCTAAGAAATATTCATAAATTAAATGTATCATGAATCTTAAAGTTAAGAATTCATGCATACTTCTTTCCCAAGGGTACTTGGACTTTAAAACACATCACCCTTGGGACATCATTTAAAAAAGCTTAATACAGACATGGCTGTATAAAAATGAGTCATTAAAAAGAAGTTTAGAAACATTTTATTATTCTATACTGTATAAAAGAGGAGTGAGTTGGTTTAATGCTCATATTTGGCTTATTAGACAGTCTTTAAAAAGAATAAAATATGCCTCCCTAAGAGATAATATTCAAGTTTCGGGTGGACCATCTTGTCCTACCAAAGGTCAAGCTGGTGACTCAGGTGACTTAAAATCCACAAGTATTTTAACCTATACTTAATGCTAGAAAATACATGAATGAAGAAAAAAATTTGAGTAAATAAGTTGTATTTTCTTTTTAAAGATGAGAATATTTTACCATATCTTTGTCATAGAGTAACTGAATATATGCTATTTGCTTTTATTTTCTGGTATGGAGAATCAAACTCAGGACCTTGCACATCCCAGGCAGGTGCAGTGCCACTGAGCTAAGTCCCCAGGCATGGCATATATTTTTATAATTTTCAAGAGTAGAATTTCAGACTATATTTTACAAACTCTTTGGGGCTCTTAGACATATATCTATAAAGAACAGTATTATGATACAAATAAACTATCAGTCTTTCTTTGGCTAGTAGTGAAGCTGATATATTTGCTTTTCTGTACTTTGGGGAATAGGAAAGAATGAAGGGCATGTTTTCAGAGTGAGAAATCATAGTTTCTCTCTCTGTTTGACTTGTGCAATGATGAGGGAACTTTTATTATACCAATAAACAGCCATAAACTTTCCCTTATTATGATGAGGTCAATTAAGTTCCATCTAAGCTCGAAAGCTCTCAGGGACTCAGAGTTCGTGAGCTCTGGTCAATATGGCCCATCTGTCATCAGATCAGAACAACACAAGAGAAAACCTCCCCCAGGGAGACAGAAGAGACCCCCAGCCTTGCTCACAGCCGAGGAAGCAATGCATACTTCTGACATCTGCAAAGACACAGGAAAAGTGAGTGACTTCTTTACAACTGTCCTGAGACTTCTCATTTGAGACTTTTTTTCCTGCTTTAAATTTTGAAGTCACATCGGAGTTATTATAAGCTGTAGTGTATATATTTCATCCAAGAGACCGCAGCCATTTCTACTGATTCCATCAATAAAATGCAAAACTTTGTAAAGAAAAAAGTAGGAATAATTCAGTGAAATCAATGAGGTGTTTATGTCCCTAACATTATATAAATTGTTATACATCATAAAATGAATTCTCCTAAGGAAATATATTGGATATTATATTTTTATAGCAGAGGACATTAATTGCCTGGGAGTTGGGTACAATTGTACAGGAGATGTAGCTTTTATTGCTTAGACAAATAAGAAATACAGAGAGCTATTTACTGAAGACCATGTTCATGAATAATAGGGTAAGAAAGTGTCTAAAAGCATTAAACTGTTTAACAATACTTTTTTCTTTAAAATAGTCTTAAATATTTAAATTGAATTGCTTTATTATGCTATTCTTCTAAGTTTTATTAAACATATGTAAAGTGCACTTGTTTTGTTGGTTTCAGAAACTTTAATTATTTTATCTCCTCTCTGGTTCCTGAAAGAGAAAAAAAACTAAATCAATGTTTTTACATAAATTGTATCACAGATTTTCAAGAAAAAAGAATGATGAAAATTAGTTCCCTCTGCTTGTCACTTTCTGAAACTTTTGTCTTTTAAGGCACACAACTGAAACCATGAGGTCAAATTAATATCTGACAATAATATTAAAACCTTTTTAATATGTTACTGTAAGTGGATAATTTTGACATCAAAGTACATGTAGTAAAATTATCTGTTTGTAATCACAAAGTTAATTGCCTCATATTTCCACTTAAAAATTCTTTCTATAGGAATAAATCAAAAAAAGGTGGGTATCTTCTTTATAATTGCTTTAAATTAATAATGCTAAAAACTGGATAATGAAAGGTAATTACAGAGAACAGAATAATGACAAGAACAGATTTGAGAATCAAAGCAGAATTTTATTGAGTTTATGTAGTGGGTATGTGTGATGTATCTCTTGTTTATATTATGAACTGAGAATTTAAAGAGTGTCCAGAGAATTTAATGACTATTAAAAAAAGGTAAGACTAAGCAAAGATATTCCGATATTTATAACCATTCATACATATTAAGTAAAGTGACTAAAAATCTCCCATTCAATGGAGTTTGAATTATAAGCATGAAATCTTAATTTTCAAATGCCATTCCCAACTCTTGTGAATGCAGCAGTTTTTCCTGCTAATCTATCACGTTAAGCTACAGTTCAGACCGATGCCCCTGTTAGAACTTTACTTTCTAAAATTATTTAATTTTTTAGTTTTTAATTGATTTTATTGGTACATCTATATACATATCATTATTGCACTTACCATTGAGAAATTGCACCAGTCGTGTACCATTAGAACTTTTCTTGACTTCATCAAAATTAGTCACACAGATAAAAATCTTTCATGTGAAAATATGTGATATTTTATAATTCCAATAATGGATATATTATCATGAAAAATCATACCTCTTAATAATAATTACAAGTTTATCATAATCATTCCTTGGCCTCACTCTATACATGCCAAACATACATTTTTCATTTATTTAAGCATAAGAATACTATGAAACATTGTACTTAATGTTGTCTACCAAAGCTTTGAACTATGAGGTACATGGATTTATCATTTTTCTGATGATAGTTTCTAAATTTTTGCAATCATTCAGTTTAAGTATAAGTAAAAGAGATTATTTTTTTCGGGGGGTACTGGGAGTTGAACTCAGGCCTTTGTGCTTGCAAGGTAGGCACAATGCCACTGAGCTAAATCCTCGGTCCAAAGTAAAAGTTTTGAATCTTGAATTTTTGCACATTATTTGTTATTAGTATGACTTCATTAATCTATAACAATTTAAAAATTATACTTTATGTCATGTTGAAGTGCATATCATTCTCCTTGTAGAAAACTGGTGTTACTACTGCAAGAATAAGGGGATGAACCCTCTTTTATATATTTTTGCCTTTTTAGCTTAACTTCAGTGCTTTAGATATTTGCTAAATTCTCTTTATTCCAACAATAACAGAGAATAGGAGGAGCTCCATTTAAAAGGCATGGTGGCAAAGCTTCAGAAATACTGACTGTACCTCACTCTTCAGTGCTTAGCCATACGATCAAATACAACAAAGAAAGGGAGAGAGAGAATGAGTTTTGTCTGGCCACATCGCTATCTAAAATTAGAATTATACCCTAAAAAGGAGTGAGAAATCAAAATTTGAAAAGAAAAACCTGCCATTTCTTTCACAGTTAATCATATTTGCATATATATATGTATATATATATCTCATATATACATTAGAACTATAGATCTCTCTGCTAGTCTGTGTGTTATGAAACAAACATACTAGTTATAGGGTATGGAATAGAATTACACCCTAAAAAATACTTCTAGTACTTATTTGAAGGCCCTGCTAGATAACCTCGCATATCCTTTGAAGAAGACAATCATCCTATCTTGTTTTTACCAGGAATCAATAAACTGTATTTGGAGATGTTGCATTTAAAAAGTAGGGATTGAGGTTAATTATTCATGCACAATGATACCATTTTAGAGTATTCACTATGTAACAGATTGGGATTTTCTGCATCATGTTTCGGTTGACTTAATTTGCAACGTTTTAGAAATGACTGCTTCTGTTTAGCATCTCTAAATTTCAGAGGTGTTTAGCTGGAGATGCAGAAAATTTCAACTGAAGAATGTCTTTTACAGTCAACTATTCCCATGAGTGATGAGTAGTGGTAGTGGCATGTTAACATCTCTTTACTCTTTCATTACTTAAGAATTTTGTTTCTGGAGTCAAATTGACTTGATAAATAGTCTGTTAGATTATTGGTAATGTTTGCAGCAGTTATAAGGGGCACATTGTTCATTGTGCCAATAAGAATTATCTTCTTGTCCTCATGCTGGTCTTGCTGGAAGATTAGAATCTGGGATAAATGTCCAGGATGGGTGCATGTAGAAATGATCAAGATACTCTACCTCTACAAATTGCATTTGTCAAAAAGATTCTGAACTGTCTGTTACACCACAGAGTTTTTGGAAAATATTACATAATACTTTGTGTAATACTGAAAACAAAAGCCATGTACAAACTGAGACTACACCTGGATGTCAGTGTTTTCATAGAAAATTCAAATTCTTCAGAATGCTTGCTCTGAAATTAATCTATGTATATGGTAATTTATTTGCTTAAATCTTTGAAGATTGTCATATTGTCATATAAAATCCCTGACTAGCTGCCCCCAGAGATTATTGCTTCTTTTCCACTCTTCTGGTTGCTGCTGAGAACTGAAACCAGAGCCAGCGTGTGCTGACTGTGACCTGCATCCCTGAGCTCACTTGGGCCACAAAAGCCCTCTGCTTCTGAGGTTCAGAACCTAATACTCAATTTGAGCATTTATATTTTTGGTGAGAGAGATGGCATATTCATCATTCTTACAGAAGGACATTGCTATATGTATTTGAAGCTTTTCTTTGATAGTAAAATCTGAGAGATTGATGAAAACAGTAACAACTTGGACTGAATCAATTACAAGAAATGATTTTCTATGTTCTCGAATATATTTTTAAAGATGATAATATTTTCCATAAAGTTGAAGAAAATAACATATACAAAATCTCAAGTTAATTTCAAGATTTGCAGTTAGTCTCTACTTAGCCCAGTAAAAAATTAAATATAATTCTCTATAAGCATATCAGATTACACTAATAGCAATCTGTATAATTACATGATCATAAAAACCTGATTTATTTTAAGGTTTGTAATATATAAGGAAAACTGAAATTGAATTTTTTTAAGACTGTCTACCTGATTCCCATTATTCAATTTCAGTTTTAAAGGGAAATGAAAGATGTTATTTTCTCCTCTTTGGAGGTTTTTACTTTCATCCTCAAATAATATTTGAAAAGTTATGTAGTTTTTAATCCTTCCGTGTCTCTAAGTAAATTCTTTCCCATTTCATAGCTGTCAAAACTAGGACCTGACTTTTTGTGTTGCCCACTCCAAGGCATCCACAGTTTGTATGTAGCTTTGACATAATATTAATTCATTAAAGTTCAGGTTTATTACCTGAAGATTCAAACTTCCTACTCTTTTAGTTCATGAATCTTTGAATATAAAACTACTTTTTTATCAGCAGTCGGCTAACAGGATAATTTTTACCCTTGGTAGCTTCCTTCAGTCTGAACATCTACCATGGTCCCAACTCCCTTAACTTCCTGGGACTTTTATTAATAGATATATAAAGAGTACCTCTTCCAATTCATGTTTTTGTATTTGTTTTTTCATTTTGTTTTGTTTTATTCTACCACTGAACTAAACACTTTCCATAAACAATTACTTAAATAATAATCACTATTGCATTTGGAGGATTCTTTTCCTCTCTTCACGATGATATCAGTTGGGTTTTGTTTTTCAACTCCGTACAGGTCTACATTTGCAATACTCTTGTGGAGCAAAAAGAATCCATGCTCTCATAAATAAATTTCCTGGATTGTACTGGCTTTGATTTGAAATACAGAGCTATCTACATTGAATAAATATGTATATTTTACATATGATGACTACATAAAGTATAGAGAGTTACTCAATCAATAAGTGAAAATAATTGTAGTTCTCTCAATCTTTTTCTCAGAGCATTCAAATGAATGCTAGAATTTCATGAGACTGGACTAAAAGGAAATGAATAAAGAGAAAGTAGAGAGGCAGAGAGGGAGAACATTGATTTTAACTCTTTTTAAAGAATGTCTACCTAATTTCCATTCTTCAATTTCATTTTACAACTCATAAATCAATGTTATTTGCAAGAGAATCAGGGAAATAAAGTTTTTAGAGTCACATCAATACAGTCTTATAAAGGAAAGTGAACATTTTGTAGCACACTTGTAACCTTAGCCTTCATAATTCAAGCTGTTTTATTTCTACATCAATTACATCTCCTTTGTGTTCTAAAAAGTACATCACAAAATGCAACTCTATTTAGTCACAGAAGACAACTGCATTTCTGGTTTATCTCATGGGTTTCTGATTTCTCTACGTACTGTGCAAAAAAGATGAGTTTTCCGGCTCCACAGTCCACCTTGCAAATATTGTAGGGAATCTATCTTAATATTAAAGAAAATATCTGTTAATCCTAAATATTTATTATTCACAGTTTGTTTTCCATTGACAAAAAGAGATTTTTAGCAGAAATGTATTGGAAGCATAGTAAGATAGCTTTAAAAATTCTAGGAAGAGCTAAGAAAAACTGGAAAAATTAGGAACTAGCACACTATACCCCAGTTATCTGTAGGGTTTGGGCTCTCTGTACTTCCGTCTTACCTTTCTTCTTCCTGTTTGTAGGTCAAGCTCTTTCCTGAAGCAATAAGCAGCTCTTTTTCTGAAACACAGGCTACTGTTGAGTCTCAGGGTTTATTTCCTGGATCCAGGCAAAGAAATAACTTTTGTCACAAAACAAATCTGGAAAAAGATTCTAATAGATGGTGCTTTGTTTCATGTATAGCCTTGTACAAACACAGTATCAGAGTTGGCTCTGAGTAAGAAAATGTGGCTCTGGGGGAAGAACATCAAGACCTTTTTATTTATTTATTTAGTTTTATTTTTTAGATAGGGTCTCGCTTTGTAGTTCAGGCTGTTCCCGAGCTCACTATGTAGCCCAGGCATGCTCAACATGCTTACAGCAATCCTCCTGCCTCTGCCTCCTGAGTGCTGGGATTACAGGTGTGAGCCACCATGCCCAGTGCATCAGGACCTATTGACAAATAAAATGTGAGCTTCCAGTGAAACCACAGACAGAAAAGAATAATGCAATTATAGGGTTTTTTTTTTACTTGCTTTATAATTAGGACTCACTTTATGAAGAGCTTGTTTCATTTAGCTCTAAAATAAGTTTTTAGGAAATTCCAACATGTTATACTTTTGCCTGATAGTAAAACAAAGGTTATTATTAAGTTAAATAGTATTAAATGAAAGGACAAAATTATTAGTGTTCACTTCTATATTCGTTATGTAATACACAAGTAATTCATATACTATGATTAATGCTTTGGAAATTTGAGTCCAAACATGGTTTTATGTCCTAACTAATTAATATAATCATTGTAATTTTTAGAAATAAAGGCAAACAACAAAAAAACACACATGAAATTTAATCCTACATGAGAAAATTAATATGTAATGTCTCTGAGTGAAGAGATAGAAAGACTAACAATGATGCTATGTATTTTCCAGGTGTAAACAATTTGTAAAAGTTTATACGAGATGTAGAAATTTCTTTGAATTAATTTCTCTCACCAGATTGCTAAACTGAATGGATAAAAACATGGAATACTAAAGCAATCCATGGGATTTCTCAAGGTGACGATTTGTGAAGGATGTTTTCAGGTACAGAACACTGCATGAAATAAACCTGCTTTTATGTTTCTATTTACATATTAATCATAACTCAACTATAACATAATTAAGGAATCTCAATACAAGGTTTCATAAAAATGCCAACTGCATAAACAATAAGTACTGGGCTTTTGAGGATTATTACAGAATTTACTTAAAATGGTGTCAAAGTTCTCTATGTTCCTAAAGAATAGTTTCTACTTTAATGATTGATTTATTATTTCTCATAAATTGAAATGAAGCTAGCTTTGGCAGGAATGCTCTTTCATTCCATTATACATTCTCATTGAAAAAAATAAATTTCTTGAGGAATTTAGATATTTCTAGTGAGTTTTTTCCAACAAGGAGGACGATTAAACAAAATCCTCTATCACAGGAAGCTGAAAATTATGGAGTATGTGGAGTATGGAAATTAGAATAGAATCCAGTCAAATTAATATGTTGCATTCTTCAGAGGTTCAAAATGACAAAATTTAACTATTTAGGACTTCAGTTTTTTTAATAAAGTATTTATTGGTACATTGCATATATACATCATGATTGCACTCAACAATGAGAATTTGTACCAATATATGACACAACTTAATTCTCATTTTTTCCCATAGACCTACACACCCTACCACCCTCACCCCCATTTACATAAACTTTGTATCCTTTCTTTTTTGTTATAATCTCATTATTTTTCCCCTTTCACTCTATTTTGCTTTGAGTATTTTCTATTTCACAATAAGGACTTCAGTTTTTGAAGCAACAGTACAATGGTATTAGAATTAAACTATTCCATCAATACAAGACTTTTAAATTCTGAACAAACATCACGTTATTTGTTGATCATTCCAAATTGACTTTTTATTTTTATTTTTTTTTTTAAAAGAGGGAAGCAGAAACTAGTTTTAAATCACTGGAACTTTGGAAATACTTGAAATAGAAAACAAAAGAAGTTAATTAAATACAAAAACAGAAACACTTCAATTTAATATATAATCTCACTAAGAAAGAAAGTGCTGATTATTTTCTAGCTGGCTGAGAAAAGGTTTTAGGATATCTGATGGTGCTGATTATCCCTTTTCATTTCAACTGTATATTTTTTCTTTCCTTCTCATCATATTATCCTCTTTTCTATTTACATTTTAACCATGTTTGATCTTGTTATTCTTATATTTTATGTTTTTCCCATTATGTTACTTTCTCCTTCAGTCTATCATTCAGTATGTCAATTGTGAAATATCACATATGTCCTCATGTGTATATGAAAATATACTTATATTTTATTAAAGACAGTGTCATAAGTAACACTTGGTTATGTGATGGCTTATTCATATTTTTAAAAGTTCATATTTGATGAAAATGCCAAGTTTCCAGTTAAATTAATGTGTTAGTCACTTTCTTGTTGCCAGTATTGAATACTTGACACACAACAATGATAGGAGGGTTTAGAGTGATAATACCAAATTTCCTTCTCCTAGTAAGTAAAATTACTTTACTTTTGGGCTGAGGATTTAGCTCAGTGGTTCCAGCATCTTCTTGGCAAGTGCAAGATCCCAAATTTGATCCCTGGTAACCACATACCACAGTGTCAGGCACGGTGACTCATGCCTGTAATCTCAACACTAAGGAGGCAGAGGCAGGAGAATTGCTATGAGTCTGAGGCTCACCTGGCTACAGAGTGAATTCCGGGTCAGCCTGAACTACAAGGCAAGAGTCTGTTTAAAAAAAAAAACAAAACTTGTTTTAGTCTGATGTAGACTGGATTATGTGACATTCTCATAATAGAAGGAATGTTCTGATTCTTTGCCAGGAAACTGTGAAGTCATTTTTGAATATATTTACATGATAAAAGCATTCTAGATAGCCTTCAAATCATCAGTGTAGTGTGGAGCATGAGAAGAGGAAAAATAGTTATTTACCCCCGGAAGCTGATGGAAGGGGGCATGTCTTTTGAATGTTTTGGTTTTCAAAGCAATTTACTCTGACTTTAAAATTATGGAAAAAATACAACAAATTCATGACAAAAGCAATTCTGAAATTATTTGATTTTTAGTCAAGTGGAAAAAATATGATGATGGTGAATGAAAGAGAAAAGCCATTTCAAGAAAAGGCCAAGTATGTTTCAGCTGGACTTGGGGATTCCTTCTTCATTTTCCCTGGTTCACCAGGGGAAGTGAAGGTCAACTTGTGCACCAGGCCATCCTGAAAATGACAGAAGAGTAAGAGAACAAGGTAGAACAACCAAAACTCAGATAACGGGGGTGGGTGTGGTAGTGCAAGCCTGTTATCCTAATGCTCAGGAGGCTGAGGCAGGAGGATCACTACGAGTTTGAGGCCAGCCTAGGCTACATAGTGAGTTCAAGGCCAGTCTGAACTGCATAGCACCCCTTCTAATCCACACCTCAAATGCCAAACTGTTTCCTGTTTTGGCAGTGACAGCAATGGAATGGAATGAAATATTGATAGGGCTCTGTCTCTTCTACCACTTTGTCCAGAGAAGACTAGTCACAGCAAGTATACAACAGTTCAAGAAGGCTAAACCTGTCTCTTTCCAGCAAGGACACCAGGAAACAGAGGAGTTCAGGACATACACAGAGGCAGAACAGGTCATGAAAAGATTGGAGCCAGAGGAAAAGATTTTTTGAACTTGAATACGAAGCTCGATGGTCACCTCTGAGGTTCACTTGTGTGAAGTTGCCTGGATTTGAAATAGCAAAGGCTTTGAGGTGGGAACCTCAGAATAGACTGCCAGTGTCCCAGATCGGCTCATGGGTGGCGAACGTGTGAAGCAGAGCAGAATAGTAATGCGAAGGCTTTGAAGACCAAACTGAGATCGAAGCCACATTCTCCAAAAAGTGGGTCAGAAGTGGAAGCAAGAACCAGCATTGGTGATGTGATAAAAGACACATGAAGACTGTTTAAAGACACAAGCGTTTAATGGGAAAGAGTATCTGAATATAACATGCAGAATGTCCCAGGCTTCTTCAAAAACTTCATGACATGCGCAAACTTTCAGTGGAAAGAAAAATGCAAACTGATACTACTTCTGAGATCATTTTAAATTATTCAAAAATAAAAACAATTCAATAGCTGCTGAAATATATGTATGTAAAAATATATTCTCTGAACTATGTAGAGTGCTATGTATAAGCATATTGTTTTCAAATTAACCCATTTAAATCAAATGAAAAGATTTATTGTTACATGAGAAAATTATCAAAGTAGATATTGAAAGCAATTACTGTTTCTTAAACATGACGTATTTTCCTAAATCTTTTCAATTTAATCTTTCAAAGATATATTAAGATCTGGATAATGTTAAATGTGTTTTCTTTTTCTCTTTTTTCTTTCTTTTCCATAATCTCTTTATTTAAATTAAAATTATAGCCCAAAATTGTGCTAGACATTTTACAGGTAAGATATGTATTTTATATGTAAACTAACATAGTGCACATACATTTGAAAAATTAACCCAGTCCTTAAAATATTTATAATGAAAAGGGAAACCTTCTGCTCTATGCAATCTTACCCTCATTGTAATTCTTTACTTGACACATTTTCCTTTAAGCTATTTCATTTGATAGTCTCTTGATTTTGTAAATAAGATGTTCTTGTGACCATCATTTTATACAACATGTATGTACTATCCACTGGCCAAGTTATGTGATATTTAGCTTGAGGCTGTTATCCTTACAAATTACTCATCACATATAGAATACACTACTAATTGTAGTTAATTTACTGATTAATCTTCAAGCTTTCAAAGAACTTTTTTATTCTTATTTCTTGTTGCAGTAACTGTACTGGGTTCATTCTCTTTTGCTACCTATGTGCATGAAAACTTTTGCTCCCCTGTACTTAACTCCCGTTTCTCTTCTATCTCTTAAGTCATTTGTAATCTTTTTATTCCTAGGATTCATGATTAGACTTCCAAAATATCAAACTAGACTTTTAGTTTACCTATCAGTTTTTTTCTTGCAAGTTTATAATAAATATGCAGCTATCGTTCTGAGAATTTTTAATGTTAGGAGGAAGAATGTTCAAATAATAACCATATGAATCAGATTATATAATTATATTCTCCTCTTAAGTAGAGAAATAATAAAAGGAGACAATTATTTCTATCTGTTAGGTAGATACATGAATACTGTTTGGATAATGATAATGAGTTTTATAATATTATGTAAACCTATCTGCAGGAATCTGAAATTTGCGTTATGTTTCAGAATACAGTTGTAGAAAACCTACAGATATTATGAAATAAGAGTTTAGAGCTTTGCTATTAAATGTGTTGTCCTCATGGAGTTACAATATAAAATACACTTTCAGTGGAAAGTGTATATACAATATATAATTCTACAATATATAATTTATATATACAATATAAATTCCACTTTCAGTGGAAAGTGAACCTTGAATAACTAATCACTACTGCTTTAATATAAGTGGATCTTATACCATATATAAAGCCTACTTATACTAAAAAGTACTTGTTTGTTTGAAATTCAGATTGATTCATCTGCTAAATCTGGCAGCCCTAAGTTTTCCCATCAGCATTATTAATAACATTCAAAGATTTGATAGAAATGTAGAACCTCTAGTCCCAGCTTAGATTCACTAAATGAAAATGTGTTGCCTTGACAAGGCATATAAGCTATTTCAGGATTCATATTGACATAAGAAATTGATAAGTACCCATGGAGTAGTTCTGAGAGATGTCCAATGGTAGGGAAGACGAACTAATGCAAGAGGAGTCGGAAGCCTCTGGTTTCTATACTTCTATTAAACTTACCTCACTGTTCCACTCTTGGCGATAGTAACAAGAACCCCTTACTAAAGACTCAATGCTCGAGTTCCTGTTACCCAGCGTACCATGTCCAGCATTCAACAACAAATTATGAGGCATATCAACAGGTCAGGAAATTGTAATCCAGAGACAAAATCAACATCCAGACCAAATCGTATATCATATGGAAGTTTCAGTTATCATAAAAGTAACATAAAATAGTGGTGATCAAATTCTTAAGAGCTTGAATGATAAAACCACCCAATAAGAAATACAAACTGCCAGTGAAAGAAGTAAAAGAACATGCTAGATATTAAACAAGATAGCTGGACTGGCTGTACATACAGGGTGTTTGAGAAGCACCAGTGTAGAATATGATAGACAAAGAAATTGCACACAAGCTCCAGCTCTCTCATTTAATAGCTCTCTTAGGACAGACATCCACTTGACTTGTTCTTAACAGTCCCATGCAAAGTAGATTTTAATCTTTTGAGTCAGGAAGTCACAACTCACTGGTTATTTTTGATCTTATGTAAGAGATTAAAACCACCACCACCACCACCACCACCACCACCAACAACAACAACAACAACAACATTGTTGTGTCTGAATGATACTCGATGGGAATATAACCTAATATATTTGTCTGCATGTAGTTACTGAGTTCTTAAGTTAGCATTTATGTTTCCTAATGGGATTAGCAAATGGTGACTGGCATCATTTTTATATAAGAATTGTTCTAGTTCTATACAACATGAGAGGTTGATAAAACTGAATTGTAGCAGAGCTGAAAAATCTTGTTAGATTTTTAAAAAATTTTATTTATGTGTGTGTGTGTGTGTGTGTGTGTGTGTGTGTGTGGTGTGGGGGATCGAACTTGAGCCCTTATGCTTCCAAGGTAGATGTAGTAAGTGGTACTTGAGCTAAATCTCTGGCCCTCTTGTTAGATTCTTGAAAGACAGCAAATTTGAAATATTGAGACTCAAAACTAAATATGAAATGATAGAGATGCATGAAAGTGGAAGGCAAATCAAATATGATATTTTTAATAGTTACAGAGCATAATGCTCCCAATTTTCTCTTCATCACCATCCTCTAACGTTGCTTTTACAAGTCGAAACTCAGAGGAGAGTGGGACCTTGCCATGTTCTACAATTTTTGAAGCCCAGGAATCATCATTTCCAGCTTTCAGATGAGCAAACTGAAATTCAGAGAGCTAAAGTAACTTACTACAGGTCATATGAGTATAAGTGAAATCATATTCAAATGAAGTTCCATGAATTAATGAGTGAATGAATAAATAAATGCATGAGTGTTTTGAGCTACAATGTATTTGAATATAAATTAGAAGATTTTAAAACATACCTTATGAAACTATATGAATTAAATAGTGTAGCAATTCATACAAAGCTTTGCATATTTAAAAATAACACTTCAGTCTTCTTACAATGTATTATTTCCATAAAAAATAAGGTAACTTCTGATAATTGGAAAGAAACGATAAGGTCCTTTGAAAGTCAAACAAGTACAAGCTAAAATATAAAAATACTAACTGTATTTTTCAGCTATAACCATCTAAAGTGTATTTTGCAAGAACTAAATGTTGCAATGAGGCAATCTCCTTAGGAAATGCTACAATAAACTCAATTTTCTTTCAGAGAATTTTCACCATTTTAAATCTCATTTTCTTTTATTTTTTTTGTAAATTTTTTATAATATAGCTCAGGAGATTGGTGACAAAAACAACATAATGAATTTCTGGGCTGCATAATTTATGACTGCATACTCATGGCAACAGTTTTAACCTCCACTCATATTTACATTTGCCCTCTATTTCCCAGATTCAAATGGTCTTTCTAAAGAGATTGGTTTCATGCAGAGACAGGATAGTAATCAGAAATTTCTATCTTACTCACAATAAATCAGAGTGATTTCTGTCTACATTTGTGACCACCATTGAAACAAAATGCACCTCTCACTGAGAGATGCATGTGGGCTATTAACTGCTTGAGTTTAGATTTCCAATAAAGATATCTTTTCAATTTGTTTAATGTTTCTAAAACAGGGGTGTGGTTTCCCAGCACATTAGAACAATTTAACAGCTAATGTCTTCGCTGACTCATAAAAATAGTCATCAGATCTTGTAATTATAGAAACTGTTTATAATACAGAAAAATAAAAATAATATAAATGATAATAAAATGATGTATTTTATCAATGTTTTTAAAAACCAAATTGCAAAAACAGTCATCTTCAAATCCAAACCCTTCTACTGATCAAATCAAAATGTGAAGATTCTTCCCCATCACACAAAAGAGCCCAGTCATGTGAGGGGATGGCAGCAAAAATGTTATGAACAATGGCAAAAGATGCATAAATTACTTGGAAATTTGAGTCATAAAAGTAACATAAAATAGTGGTGATCAAAGACCCAAGTAGTCTAGACAGTCGATTAACTATTTAACCACATAACTAACTCAGACCCAATTGCTGGTCCAGATGTTGTCACTAGAAAACAGCCACAGCTCAGCGTCTGGAAGGCGTGATTGCTAGAAAATGAATGAGTGGCACAGGAAAAGTTCCACTTTTCCATGGAAAGTGGGCATGTCCCTGAAGGAGCACACATGGCACTTCATGACGTGTAGGTTGGTGTGAGCTTTGGATACTGGGAGCCGAGACTGAGATTGGGGCCAGCACAAAACACATGTGAAGCTCTTGGCCTTAGCACTGCTTAGTAGAATACTGATGAATGTTCTAATATACATACATACATATATATATATATATATATATATATATATATATATATATATATATGTGTTTGTGTGTGTGTGTGTGTGTGTGTGTGTGTGTGTATATATATATATATATATATATATATATATATATATACTTTTTTTTTTTTTTGAGACAGAATCTCGCTTTGTAGTTCAGGCTGGCCCTGAGCTCAGCCTCAAACTCACATCACAGCAATCCTCCTGCCTCTGCCTCCCAAGTGCTGGGATTACAGGTGTGAGCCACCATGCCTGGCACTGTGGTATGTGGTATTGCTGCTGGTTTGAATCTCCACACCCAGTATTGTATGTGGTTGCCTGGGAATTGAGCCCAGGTCCTTGTGCTTGCAAGACAGGCACTGGAACCACTGAGCTAAATCCTCGGCCCTCTAATATGTATTTTGTTATTAGGGCCAGATCGAGCTCTTCATGATTTTCATTTCTATTTTTTCTCAGAAGTGTGATTTTTTGAAGATGTAATGTGATAGACTAAGTTATCACAGAAAAAATCATATGATGTCGTGAAGGGGGAGAAGTACAACCAGAGGACATAAGGGCAAAGACTTTTTAAAAACAAACTCCCCTCAGTTAACAGAGGAGAACTATCTCTGCATGACAAAGAGCACGTACAAAAAATCTTGGAACCAACCTCATTGTCCCAAATTGCACAGTGAAAGACTGAATCCTTTTCCTTTAAAGTCAGTCATAGGAAGAACATCGGCCTTAGCGTGTGACACTTGACTCACTGCCATAAAGCAAGAAAGAATACAAAAAGGGGAAGAATCAGATCTTGTCCCTATCTGTGGCTGACATAGTCCCCTGAGTAGATAACCTTAAAGAATTCAAAAAGAAAAAAAAGAATTATTGAATTAATAAATAAAATCATCAAGGCCATAGAATATTAGCTAAACCTATAGGACCTGTTGCTTTGCTGTACATGAGGAATGAATATGTAGAAATCAAAGCTTAAAAGTAGTTCCAATTGAAATGCTTAAGGAAATGCAGATGCTAATTACTCTGATTTGATTATTACATGTTGCATACATGTATCAAATTATCACATATCACTCATACATATGCATTAGTTAACACATTTTAAAATGAATAATTTATAATCATTTCAAAGAAAATGAAACATGTAACTAACATATAATAATATGTGTAGTTTGTTACTGAAAATATTTTTTTAAATCAAAAAAGTCTTGATGAATAAAAATATATGCTATATTTATTAATTAGATACCTCAGTATTAAAGACAGTTCTCCCCAGATTGATCAAAGGGTCAAAGCTCTTCCTAAAAATATTAGAAAATTTTTTTTAGATGTTCTACAATTTATATGGAAATGCTTTGGTCTTGGAGTAGCCAAAACATTCTTGACCAAGAAAAGTAATGTGAGAGAAATCACTCTATTCAACATAGTGAAATATATAAAATACACAGTAATGATACAGGAAGGCAAGACACAGGGAGAAAAATCACACAAATATTTCCAGCTGAAATTTTAATGCTTTTTTACAACATAAAGGTAATCAATTCAATAGAAAGATAGTCTTTCTAAACTATCTTGGCATAAACATAAAATGATCATAATCTGGTTTAGTACCCAATAAGCAATGTGCGCTGTGCATGTTTCAATCAAAACTTTATTTTAAAATATCACATTTTCTCTTATGTGTGAAAATCAAAATATACAGAAAGAACAAAGTGAAAGATAGAAAATAGGAGCTAGGGAGATCTCTTTTAAGAGGAAAGTGGAAGATAAGGTGAGGGAAGGGAGGTAAAAGGTGTCTAAAGATAAAATTAAAGAAAAACATGGAAACTACTTTACAAATGAGAAGGTGAATAACAGATGGAGGAAGCAGGAAGAAATGATAAGGAAAAGGACAAAAAATTAAGATATAGGTGGGCCTGAATGGACACATTATATGAAGAATTTATAAACATTATTGAGGAGGTTGGGTTTTTTTCTAGTGGTTCCTGAAGAATCTATGGAATAGTTCAACTTGTGAGATGAAATAATCGGGATTCAAATAGGTCTTTTGAACCCTCATTCTTTTCTCTTTTTAATGTATAATGCTATTAGTACTATCAGATAATATAATTTATTTTGGTCTCATAAATATGAGGGAAAATAGAAATGTTGCACATAGCTGTGCTCACAGTGTAATCAGCTTTCAAATTTTCAAATGACCCAGCATAAAACATTGTATTGGATATTTTTTACAGACTGAGCATGAACAGAAATAGAAATGAGCTGAATAAAATTGATTGGAATAAGTGATAGCTTAACAAATTCACTGTGTAATAAATATGTGCTTTGAAATGACAGGTAAGGAGCAAACAATCTATAACCATTCAAGTGGAATCTAGGTGTCAAATAAAAGCTAAACCAGGGTAATCATGGTAAAGCCATGTCTGAGGGTTAATTTGGCAAGGGCAGGTGCCAATGACATTGACTTTATTGCAGAGTCAATAGAACAGGATTTGGAAGATGAAAACTAAAAATGAATGTTTTGTTTTGAAGTGCCAAAACACACTGACCAAAGAACATTATCTCTAGAGAAACTCAATATCTCAAATGTTTTTAGGAAGTTATGAAATTAGATGAATAATTCATATAAAGTTCCTAAAAATGTATAATAAGAAGGATAGAAGAAGATTTGAAGGCAAGCGAATGGGAAAAATAATAATTAAGATATATTACATACAGATACCAATTCCATATTCATAAATATTTAATGAATATGGTTGTCATGTATATCTAAACTGTATCAATAAATTTAAAAAAAAACTCCCCCATAGAATTAAAAATAATAATGGCATTATGTTAGTCATCATAGCAGTGATAAAACTCAAATTAATATGTTGTAGTGACTTAACCAGTTTTTTTTTTTTGTTGTTGTTGTTGTTGATTGTTTGGTGTTAGGAATACAGCTCATCGTCTTGTACTTGCTATCCATGTGCTAGACCACTAAACCTTACCTGAAGCCCTAGGTATTTACAATTCTACTCTTGCCACTTATTTGCAGTAAATAATTGGGAGGCTAATACTAATGTTTCTTGTTACATGCTCACACTCCTTTTTTTGTGTAATGAAGGGATAGAATTTAAAATGGAAGCTGCTATTTTATTCACCTGTGGGGGAACAGCTAGTAGAGAAATTTTTAATTTTAATTAATCATCACTGAGGTTTAGGGACACACTGCTGTGATTGGTTGACCCAGCTTTGCCCAGGTCTCACTTCTGATTAGTCAGTACTGACATATGTATTCAGTTTTTGGCTACTGTGGCCTCTTTGAGGAGATTTGTCTATTTTATCTTAGTGAATATTTTGATTTCAATGTCGTCTTGAGAGGGATGTACATTGTTAGCAATTGAATAATTCTCAATGCGTTTCACTGCTATGAAAATATTTTCAAAATATGCTCTTAAATTAATGACATATTTTATTGTTGCATCATCTCAGACTTTCAGATATTAGATGATATCAGCTGGTAAGAAAGGATGAGAGGTTTAGAAATCTGGTAAATTAAAAAAACAAAAAACAAGAAAAAAACACGTGAGGTAAAAAAGTTATCCCTGTGACCTAGATTGTTTTAAAGTACATCAAGAGTTAAATATTTAATTCATGTGAGCCAGCAGATTTTTGAAATCAATACATTTGCCCTAAAAATAGCTAGTAATCCAAATGTAAATCACTCACCAAATGTTTTAAATCGTGTGCTAATCAATGTTAAGGATGCGATATAAGCAGCTAGGTTTTTACTTTGCTAGGCAGAAATGGTGGAAAGTGAGTGATGGTGGTGGCAACAGAGAGAGATAAATGGATCTCTGGATGAAATTTTCACTTCCATCTGTAATTTATTACTTGCTGATTGGCGTCTATGGGAAGGATTCTGTGCTGCTGGAGCGAATAGGAAATGGGGAGAAAAACAAGTGAAATTGTGTCTTTTTTTTTTTTTTTGAGTGTGTCTTGCTTTGTAGTTCAGACTGACCCTAAACTCATTGTGTAGCCCATGTTGACCTTGAACTTTCGGCAATCCTCCTGCCTTTGCCTCCCAAGTGCTGGGATTACAGGTAAGAGCCACCATGCCTAGCACTGTGGTATGTGGTGCCTGGGATCAAACTCGGGACCTTACACTCGCCAGGCAGATGCCTGAACCACTGAGCTAAATCCCCTGGCCCATCATATTCTTAAACTACTCCCAATGTTGTAGAAAGAGGGAGAAAACAAATAATACATTTTTTCTGCACTGAGACATAATTTCTGTACTAACTTCCTACTAGACAAGTTCTCAACTGAATTTGCTGCCTCAAACTTTAATAGTGCAACCAATAATTGCTACTGAACTCATGTCCCTGTCACTTCAATTATAAAATTTTATTCATAATGATAGTCATTTTATAAAAATGTTAAGAAAATGAAATAATCCTTAAAAGCTACCAACTACAGTGTCTGACACTTGGAAAGCTCTGTATATGTTGACTTTATTAATTTTTTAGGTCATAGGTACTCCATCACAAACCACAGTATAGTTGGAATGGATATAGTAGAAAAAAGAAGACATTAAGAATATTGCTGGAAGACCTAGTGTTGCCCAGGTGAACTTCTAACACCTTCACTGAAACTGACAACTTCTAGCACAGATAAGACAAGATCTTTTTCAAATTCCTTTCATCCTACTTGTAGGTACATTTTCTCAACCCTTAAGTTCAGTGCATGGATGTGATGGGTCCAGGTGTGGCTATTAACTTTCCATAGTGATTAAAAGATTTTGGCTGTATTTCACATTGGAGAAGCAGGAATCAGTCAGAGAAAGAAAGTGTGAAGTAACACTGATTCTAGATTGGCTCTGTTCCTGTGTTTGGGCACAGATTAACTGTAGCTAAAATCTGCCTGCAGCAAGGACTCACCAGTTTACAAAATTGAGCCTTCTGCTACCCTCACTTTTAAATACATCTTTTGGAATTTGTAGTATTTACATGACTTTATTGCAAAGATATGAGTTATGTATTATATGTAAGTCTATCTTTTATAAATTATCACACATATTGCGAATAACAGATTGATATGGTGATCATTAAATAAGAAAACTTAATATTTTATATGTTATATGAGACTATTTTTGTGGTGGTACTGAGAATCAAACTATAAGACTATTTTATATTGTAGGAGATATTATATTCAGTTTGTCATAATATGTAAACTGGGTTACTTTAGAAAATTATACAGGACTTCTTCTGAACCTCAATATCTGTATCTATAAAATAGGGATAACATAAAGTCTTTTCTACATGTGACTCCAAGAGTCATATCTAATCTATCTTACAGAAAATTCAATATTTTTGTTTTAATATTCAGATCCTCAGTCCACTGTGATTTTAGTTTAGTGCATGGTAAAAGATGTAGGTCTGGTTTTTATATAGGAAACAGATGTATAAATACCATATCGTTTTTCTAATGAGTGTGAGACAACGGAAGTGTAAATGAAGTTCAAAATGTATGATAAGTATTGTGAAATAGGACGAAAATGTTCAAAAGGAAAGGGAAAGTGAGGGCATAGGCAAAGTAAAAGAGGGAAAGAAATATTTAATGGTTAAAAAAGAAAAAATGGAAACAAAGCTTATGAATATAGAGGTACGGGTTTGAAGGGAAGGCAGTGGAATGGAAAAGAAAGAGAATCAAAATATGTATAGATACAAATTCTCAGTGTTGAACGCGATCATAATATACACCTAAAATAGTGATAATAAATATAAAATTACTGAAGATTGAATTGTATTGTATGTGTATTCTAAACCCAGCATCTGCTGATTTAGTTCTTATTTGATGAGCTATTGGCTGTATTTTATGATCTACCCAATGCATTTATTTTTACAAATGGGGAGGCTGAGTCTCAGAGACACAGAAAATTAGCCAGAGAATTGTAATTATGCAATCAATGGTGGAACTGAGTGAACCTGTCAACTCCCAGAGCCCTTCTCGGTAACCTCCTTAAACTCAGTACAGTGATGGCTGAAGTTGAAAACAATGAACTAGGCCTGCAGATCAGAACAAGCCAAGGACTCCAACAGGGCTGCATAGGAATGAGGAAAGAAATGATATCAGCACAGTGGAGCCCTACAGACAACTGCTTGTAAGGGTTCCCTTATCTGACTCCTTCTTTAATAATCCCTTTAGTAATGTTTGATAATTCTTTTTTTTTTTATTCCATAGAAGAAGGAAGACATATCAAGGAACAACATTCTATGCTTCTCAGTTACAACCCAGGCACTTGTAAATCAACTTTATAAAGTTCTCAAGACAAAATGAAAAGAAAAATTGCCAGGATAATTTATTAATTATTTTTGACAAAACAATTGGTTGGCAGATTAATACTTCCACCTTTGGACTTGCCATAATCCCTAAAAGCTGTGATTATTTTAGATTGCCTCAAAAAGTCGGTGAACTTGTGGGTAGAATTAAAATTACTAAATGACTGACTTTAAAATAGATATTATTCTTGATTTTTCTATGTGGGCTTGTTATGATCACAGGTGTCTTTAAAAGTGAAGAGGGAGTTAGAAACTTAAAAAAATGTCATCCCTTTTTTCTTCTGCAGAAATCCAAACTAATTGAAGAAATTTAAATAGATTTGGGAGAAGATAGGTTTGGGGGAGACACCTACCTAGATCTTTGTAAAATTTCTTTCCTTGTTCTGTATTTCCTTTGTCTCAGTTTGTGAGAATATGCTCAGATGTAATTCTAAATACTAGCTTCATCACACCCTGTAGAAATTGTGTCCCAGAAATGACTCTGTCCCTTAAAAATGTGAGTTATATAAAAGAAGAGAATGCATAAACTTGACAAAAGCCTTTTGAAAAATCTAGAAAGTTGTTAGTTGATAAAATATTCAATAATAGAATCAAATAAACTTTAATAAGAATCATATGATCCTGTCTCAGTCCTGTAATATTTATTACAGGACTCAAATACTTTCTGTAACAGTACCAGTGGATGTAGATTCTTTAAGTTGCTCATTTACTTAGTTATTTCTTATGTTTATCCACAAAAACAAAAATTATCACAGCAGCAATTTATATATATTTTTATATTCAAAAATGCAAACTTCCCTCACCCCACTTTTAGAACAATAGAGCAACAACCACTGTTGTTTGAATGTTTGAATCTCCCTGGTGCAGAATTTAATCTCAGTAAAATATTGTAGCTAAAATCCTTTCATTAGTCAATTCTGAAAATGTGTACTAAATCTAAAATAATAAATAATATCTTTGAGTTTTCAGTACTGAGAGACCATAGTTTTTGTCTTTTTTCTTTAAGTAACAGAAAAAGACAGAAGCAGAGTCTTGTAAAGATAAGGAAAAGGATGAATAATTCTATAAACGAGCTGACTCATGTAGGATCAGGTTAACTTTGGAGGAGGGAAGCGAACAGACCTACAGTGTAGGTCCTATAGACGACACGCTGCTCTTCCAAGTGGAATTTACTGGGAAGATTGTAGCCAGTGTGGCAGCGGGTGCTTCAGGGGACTGTGGGCTGCTTGAAAGGAGGACAAAGAAAGAACTGATTTTCTTTCCAGTACCAAGGATTGAACTCAGCACCTTACGCTTGTGAGTCATGCGCAGAGTGACTGAGCTAAATCCCAGCCCAGAAACTGAATTAAAAAATAATAATAATTGCTAATTGTTAAACTCACAAAGCCCCCACGGCTCCTGGCTATGCTATGACAGTATATTTTGAATGATGATTCTCAAAATCAAATGACCTTAATGGAAACTCATTTTAGAACACTCATTAGGATGCAAAATTCTAGGTATTTCTTCTGAATTTCATTTGCATAAACTTGGAAGAGTGGCAAAGGATGCAGCATTTAAGGGATCAATTTTGGGTTGCTGGTGGAAGCTACCCATAATCCTCTCTGAGCGTGTCTTCGAGTTCCAAAGGTCTCTGCTTGCTGTCTTCTGACTTTGCTTGTGATGCGTGCAGCCTCCCTGGTTCCTCATCCTGTTCACTTTCAGTCTTATCTGTGGCTTTGTTCGAACTTTCCAGAAATAAAACCATATCTAGAAAGTAGAGCTGCTGCTTTAATTCTCTTGGGTGTTATTTTTAAATGTGTGCTGGTTTGTAATTCCATCATCATTCACTTCTAAATGTCACCTTTTTTATATTTTCAGAGTCCAAACTTCACTGTAAGTAGGATAAGGAATCCTGGCAGCTGCGTCATTAGCGTTAGACTAAATTTAGTGTCATTCTTTTGCACAGTAGTTTAGGTTTAAATATGTTCACAGCCACTGATACAGAGGTTTTAGAAAACGGAGGTTATGGAGACCTCCCCTTGGTTTCATTTTCAGAGGATAAAATTGATAACCACAAGAGTCAAGGCCAAAAAGGTTAATCACGACTGCATCCTTTTCTGTACATGTTCAGAGTTTGAAGGTCAAGATGACCATGGTCAAAAGTTGATGGTGATTTGACCAGTAAATGAAGACTTATTAACACTTCATTTTCTGAAAAGAAATATATCTTTGAAATTTTGTGAGACTAAAAGTCAATTCTGATTTTCAGCCGGCTGTACTTGCCACAACCAGAGCACATTATGTTTTGGACTTGAAAGAAAAAAAAAAAAACATATTAAAACCTGAGAAGACTGAAATTGATTCACATAATAAATTGATAAATATGATTATTCACAAATTAGGAAATTTGAAGAGAGATCCTTGAAACATTGACTCAGAAATACCATTAGATTACAAGTTTTTCTGTCTTTAGGTCCTTGAAGTGTGATTGAAACACAGTGAACAAGTAGTTAAGGGACAGGGATTAAGAAATTGAGAAAGGTGGGATGAGGAGCCAGGAAAGGAATGAATGGAGAGGTAATTTATATTATGGACATATACCAATTCCCCACGGGGAATGGAATTATTATGTATTGCAAAGACGTACTACTTTTTATAAGGAAAAGTGAACAGTTAAGAGAAATGTACTATGGCAAATGTACACACTGACCCTAAATCCCCTCACTTCAGACACATGCACCTCATCATTCTGTGACTTTGTGAAGCAGTTGCAGTGGGCCTCCCTCACGAATGTGTTTATGGAAGGTGACAAAAATGTGATGACTTCTGCCAAGTCCATCCAAAGGTTATAAAAACACACAGGTGGGTCTTTATTGGCTTTATTCTCCTAAGCTTGTACCTGTGAAACTTCTGGCTATTCTCCAAATCAAAATGACCATGAGAAATCAATGTTTTAAATCAACTGAGGACTATGCAGGAAATTGTGACAGAGAAAATAAAGACACAAAGATGAACTTCCACACCTAGTTCAGAAGGTTGCAAAAAATGGTAAAGTATTTATTCAAAGGTAGGAGAGGTGTTTTGAAGAGGGTGTTGTGAAATTCTGGGCACACGATTCTTGTCATGGATACATATCCATGGATTTCAAAGATAGAATGGGAGATGTAAGACTGATTTTAGAGATGTTACTTTATCAGCGATGGAAATATTTCATACTTACCCAAGGTAAGCATTGTGATACCTGATGTATCTGAGCTGGAGAAGAGAGTTAGAAATGAAAGATCTAACATTTTCAGTCTCTAGACTGAAAAAATTGATAGAAATTGATAGAAATCAATTTCTGCTGAACAAGTAGGAAAATGTCCAAAGACCAAAGTCAGTCAAAATATATATCTTCCAGAAGAAGATATGGACTTGCTATGGAGAGATGAAAATTTTACATGAGTGTAGAAATTGGCTATAAAGACATTCCATTTTGGAAATGAGTACAGAACACTTTCTAATGAATGTCATCTGTGAAATTCTTTCCTTCCTCAGAGCGTGAAGAAAATAAAACAACCATCAGACAAGAGGAATGAGCAATAGACAGAAAAAGAATCCTGAACTTAAATAAAACAAAGCTCTATCATGTTGACTGGGAAAGAATTTGGGGAGGGAGTATAGAATAAATTCTTTATAGCTCTCAGTCTTCTATTGAGCTGCCATAGAATAAAATAAACAGTTGGCTAGAATGTGATGCAGAGAAACTATGTGAATCAGACCAGGCAAGGTTATTGCTTTCCAGGGCAGTGGTTTGACTATACTGAGAGCACTATATCTAGTATTTGTCACTATTGCTTAGATGCGGTATGAGTTCTCTTGAAGGACTATTGCACGAAGTCACTTATGATACCAGCTTCTAAGATTTAAGATGCAAAGGAAGAATGTTAAAAGTTGAGCCTTTGCTCACTGGGAGGTAAAAGGGAGTTTAAATTTCTGTTTAGCCTTCACAATTTCCATCACTGGCAAAAATTGTTTCTCTCCCTCATTTTTTGGTCTTTATTCAGTGACTGTCCATATTCTACTGCTGCTTTTCTTGCTCATGGCTTTAACTACAGCGCTTTACAGGATGACACGAATAAAGCTCAGAGCTGCCCTTTGAGTTGTCTGGCAGAGTGAGATTGAAGTGTGTGTTTCTGACCTGCCTACAGCAAAATCCAGCAAGTCCACTTCACATCAAGAAGAGAAAGAGTTGTGCTCTTAATAGCAGGCATATTTAGGACAATATAAACAGGAAATTTCATATTTGTGGTTTAGCAGTCAAAGTTGGATGGTATAATCCTCTCAGTCATATGAATGATCACAACCAGAGCTATAAATATGTGATGTCTCTGGACAATCAACATAGTAAGGCAGACTTGGCTTAATTCCTTGCCTTTCTTATTAGGCAATTGAGACAGTTTAAGAAAACATGTAACCACTCTGAACTTTAATTTTCTCATTTGTTAGCTGGGAATAATAAGAGTGTCTATGCATAGGTTTTGATTGAATTTAATAAATTAATTCTTGGAAAAATTTTAGTTAGACCATGATATATCAAAAGTTCTTAATGCATATTAGCTCTGATGCTGACAATCTGGCCAAAACTTAAGGAAATAAACAGAAGATATCTAAATAACACTTTTCAGACAAGAAAAATAAGAAGTTCATGAATTGTAAAAGGATAAATTTTATTTAAAATAAATTTTTAGATGGATAGATATTGAAAGTTTGGATTTGAAACACTGACTACCCAGATGAAATAGTCTATACAATAGGGCTAAATGCCCCTTGGCATTCAGTGGAATCCATTCCTCCATGCAACTACCACTATTCTATTCACATTTTAACTATTTGGTTAAAGAATATGGGCTATGTTCTCATGAATCAGATACTTTGTATTAATCTTGACATTTAGTAGCCCTTTTGCTTTGGGAAAACTCTTTAAATTCTCCTTGACTAAGTGTTTTCCTTTATAAAATGCAAATGAGTATAATGACTATTCCACAAGGTTGAAATTGAGGATTACATAAAGTTATTTTGTAAAACACTTGAAAGGGGATTTGACATAATAAGGAATCAATATAATTTGAATTGTTTCACTGGTATAAGAGTAAAGAGAATTCTATCCATTATAGGAGGATATATGGTGTGTATGCAAGCAATACATATTTTATCTTAGAATGAACATTCATTCCAAATCATTTGGGAACAGAATCTGATCTTTATGCATATGTTAGGGTTTAGTGCCAAGAGAAAAAGGGACTGGAAAAGTAAAGTCACCTTTTTATATCTAAAATTGTATAGACAAGGAGGTCAAAAGGAAGAGAAGATAATTTATTGCTCTTCAATATTGGAGTAGAGAAGGAACTCTCATATAACAAGTACTGGGACTTCACAACAGATTTTAAATGTAATAATTGTCTGAAAATGTTTTACTACATTATTGTTCAAGATACTTTTCATATGCTTTACAGCCATAAGAAGTTAGTGACTCTCTTGTAGGAGAATGCAGGCTGAGAAAATGTATGTAACAACAGAAACTTTTATTGGTCAAAGTTGCTATAGTACTACCTTAAGACTATGTTAACCCTTACTCTCATTTATGATAATTTTGTCCACACCGATTCCATTTTGCTTGATCTCCTTCAACTATAGGAAATTTCTGTTCATAGTGAATGAGAAACAAATTCCCACAGAAAACTCAACTAATGCCTCATCATCATCTAGTTTAGGATTTGGGAGCTCTTGGAAATGGTGGATTTTGCTGTTCTTTAAGAATGTTTTTTGTTGTCCACACTTACATTCTGTTGAATCCCAGTTCTGGTCTCCTGTTCATGCCATGGTATGTGTCATAAATCTTGTAGAAGTCTGTTCTTGCTGTTACTTGCCCTATTCCATAATCATGTCCTTGGGCTGTCCACACATAGCACTGCTACAAAACACCTTTCTGGGCAGCAATTTTTAGCTGCGAAACATGTCACACTTCTGTCACCTGTCCCCACTCTAAAACTCTAAGATGATTTTCTACTTTTCCTAGAACAAAGCCAATAACATTTCATATAAGTTTTGTGTTTTATTTTGTGCTAGATGCTGTTCCATTTGATTATATAATTTGTTTCATCCTCAAAACAACTTTATAAATTAATCTGTCATCCCCTTTCCCTACCCTAACACAGGGGTAGTTGAGGAAACACAAACAAAAAGAAATGAGATAAATTTCTTATGGTCACTTTGCCAGTCAGTGACATAGCTGGTGTTAGAAAAAAAAAAGTGCAGTGGTTCCAAAAGAACTCATCAGATTATGATATGTGGATTACTTCATTTACTAGGTGAAATGAATCTTTCCTTATACCTCTGCCTATGAAAGGATGAGATGTAGAGGAGATGGACATTTAGATTTTTCCATCTAGCTAGTTAGGAGGAGAGATTAAACCAGAGTATACACTTCTTGTCTCACTGTTTTCATCCTAGGTTATTTAGTGTGTATGAGCAGTAAAGCATAAGCAACTGTGCTAGGCAGAAACATTCAAAAATTATTTCTTTGCAACCTGTTATGTGTCAGACTCTCTTCTAGACACCGACAGTGAATCTCAGAACAGCTGCAAACATTATAATGAAATGCCAAGTAATGGAATCCCAGTTGACCATACCCTTAACATGACGAAGATTTTCTCAACATTGTTGCATTTTGCATAAATAACATTTCATTGGATGACAAAGCCTGCTGCATGAAGCTCATTTCATTCTAAATGTTATTCTCAGAGACTGCAGCAGCCTGGCCCCATGCAGGCAAGCATACAGCTTCCATTAACTACTGTGCCCAAAGTTTCATAGCTGTGGTGTAACAAGCTTTGGAATTTATAGAACAATTATAGAATTATAGAACAATCAAAGCTTTATATAACTGCCACAACTATTAGCTTAAGCACCACAGGTAGGATTTTAGAAAATGCTAGTGTTACTATTGCAAATGTCTTTAAAAAGCTGTTAATGTTTTTCCCCTTCAGTATGTGTGTACATATACATATGTGTATGTGTTTGTTTATAGTTGTTTGATTTTGTCTGTTTCTGAGAAAATAGTTTTCTCTTTCTTTATATCATTCTATATAGCATTTCAGTAATCTAAATATCTATTCTTCAAAAAATATTTAAACATTACATTTGCTTTAACAAAATTGTACCATTTCCTGCTCATAATAATCTTCATTTGAGATATAGAAAAGTGGAGTTTCAGAGTAATAAGTAATCATTTACTGTGGAACAGCAAATAAATGTTTGAATAAAGTATCGAGTTCTATTTTGTTGACTCGAAAGTTTAGGCTTTTACCCCATTCTCTTCTGGTCTTTCCAGCCAGGGACTTCTATCCTAATCTCTTTCCCCATGTCTTGGAGCTAATTGGCATAAAAAAGAGTACAAGGAAGTTTCAACATGAGTGTGGTCTAGTTTATAACTAAGATCCTGAAAAAATAATTTATGTTTTTCAGTTTGCCTCACTCACCGCAAAATGAAACAGCTTTCCTAATTTTTAGATAGTACTTAAAAATATGCTGAGATAACCTAATGGACAACCAAAATAGCTACTCTTTATATTCCAGCTCTACTCCAGGAGGGAAGCCAGGAGTCCCTTTGCTCATCTTTTCTTCTCCTTTAACAGCATTCTATTTCTGCTTTACTCTTGCCTGTTTCTTTTCTCCTATCACTGCCATCAATTTTCCTTTCTCTCTTTCTTTCTACCACTTATTAGTGAAGCTGAGAAAAGTCAGGTGATTTCTATTTCGGACCAAGTCCCAGCTGTGCTACTTAATTCAACTGAATAAGATGATGAAGTGCTTTCACCTTAAATCTATTTCCTCCTCTATAAAATACAACAGGTATTCTCAAAGATCTCTTCCCCAAACTTCCATTTTATAATGCAATAATAATTTTTGCAGACACTCTAGGCATTTGTAAAATTTTATTCTGCACATTCTGGCCTAATGTCCCTATATTTAGTGACTGCCATACCTTACCTTAATTTCCTAATTTTTTATCTACCAGTGGCAAGTCATTAAACATTCAAAATGGAATTAAACATCTTGCAACACTGTATTTCAGTTCTCCATCTGGCTTTCGCAATTGGAATTTAGTAACAAATGTGATTTTGAGCTTTGGGGGGCTGTATGTGAGTAAGAAATACTGATGCCATCAGACCACATGTCTGTGCAACTCTGAACTTTGTAGTTTCCATCATTTTCTGAGAAACAGATGGCAAAGAAAATAATAATCCTGAAATGCCCCTATCACAAGGGCAAGAACAAGTGAGAGCAGGCAAACTGCAAACCGTCATTTTTGCAGTTTTTGCTTTTCAAAGAGGATTTCAACTGGCCAAAAGACACTCTTTTTACCCAATTTAGGAAATCCTACATCTACATGTTGGGCATGTGCTTCAAGACTCAGCAGCCCCTGAGAAATAATGCAGGTGAAGTTTAGGGTGTTAAAGAAGAGAACAGGAGAACAACAAGGGCTGATAGGGAAGGTTGTTTATTCGTCTAGTTTCTTCGGTGACCCAAATCATTGCTCGATAGACGTCAATTCTATTTCCCAATTTAAGTTAGTTCCAGAAAACGCTTTTTAAGGTGACAGCAATGATAGTGTATACAACATGTCAGATAGTCAGGGCTTCGTCCTTGAAGTGGAAGTCTTTAGAAATTCAGAAAACAAAGCAGAAAGGGTCGTGACCAACTCACTTTGTTTCTGGCCAACATAACTGTATAACTGTACGATGAGAAAGCATCAGTCAAACAGTTGTCCTCCATGACAGCAGGAATTTGGGGACATATTCTTCTCGAGCTCTGTAATCGACTCACTCCAACACATGAAATTCACTAATGTTATTATTTATTTTTATTCATGAGTATGAAGGTACTGATTTAAGCAAGACCTTATCAGACATTTCTGATTCAAGCTGTGGAGTCTGCAGTTTCCTCACTGAGTGATGGGTGCAGATTTGCTCTGTATATTTTAGACTTCTAGTGGAACATCAGGTTAGTCAGATCATGTTTCTATTTTAGCAAGAAAAATAGCCCAAGAAAAGGGCATTTAAGTGAGTAGAAGCTTTTTGATGTCTTGAACTACATGTCCAACACTGACACTTCTTCCTGTGTTATTTAACCAAAAGTGGCTATACGATGTTCAGTTATTTATTACTGTGAATGAAGGAGGCACATTTAGCAACTATTTTCCTAGGCCTTCAATGCGGTAGACAAGCCATTTGCAGATATAGTAGAGTGGATGTCTTTTCACTATCAGTTTGGTCCTTCCCTGAGATGATCAAATCCCCTGAGGATTGCTCCACTAAGATGAGCTACTCATTCATGTCAGGGGTGGGCTGGCAAGGCTGAGGATCAGACTCCACTGAGGCTGGTGAACACAGTACTTATCTACCACCCTTCTAGCCTTCAGGTCCTCAGTGGTAAGACTTCTCATATGGTGACTCATGAACCTTGGAAATTATTTTTGAAACTAGGGGCAGGAGTTGCAAGCGTTCACTGGATGTAGTCTCCATTACTCATTGTACTTCACATGGATTCAGTTAGTGACAAGCTAATCACTAAGCACAGCTGGGACCCAGGTGGAAATTAACTCCCGCCACTTGATGGAAGGAATTTAAAAGATGTTCTTTCAAACCATTATACAGCGAGGACCAAACTCAGACTTCAGAGAAATGTACTCTTTCTCTAGTGAAAGGAAGGGCAAAATCGCACTGGATAAACAATGAACACATGGCAGTGAGGAAGTATTGACTTAAAAATATCATCCTGAAGGAACTAATGAAAAACAGCAGATAACCAGAGAGATGATGCCCAAGTGACCAGTGAATTTACATATGTGAAGTATGGAAAAGAAAAACGGTTCTCAAAAGAGAGGAGAGCTCAAAGTCAGTCATAGTATCAAGATTAACTCCATACAAACTGGCGTCCAAGTTCAAGATGGTGCAGTACAAAGTAAAATATATGAGGATGAAGAAGCCTAGTCATAAGAATTCAGACCAAATGATATGATCCTCTATCTATCTACGTATCCATCCATCCATTCATCTGTTTAGCTTTGTGTAACTTCTCATGGAGTGCCCTCCTATCTACTAAGGTTTCTTGGACTGACTTTTGGAATCTTATCCTTGAGGTCTTGGTTCTCTGAGGCATAGAGAATTAAAACGATTATTCTTTTCTATGTCTGGAATGTTCTTCCACATATATTTCATTATTTAAATTAACAAATTCATAACTTTGCCATTCAAAAATTCACTGCTCCAAAAGTTACATTTGTTCTCTGAACAAGGACATTATTTAATATGTCCTCTGAAGAATTATGGACCCTTAATCACTGCTTTTTGTGACACTTAGCATTTCCTATCTTTAGCTCGGTTTGTTGACAAGCTTGCTGTCAACAACTGGTCACAATGACCAGTCTCTCAGTTTCCTTGAGTTTATACCTGGAGATAAAAACTAGTAAAAGATAACTTTAAATAATTCCATTCATTGTTTCCTCTAATGTACATGGCATGTACATTCTCCTTATAGGCTTTTTAATTGATGCACTGAACAATAAGGTGTAGAGTTAAGACTTGAACATTTTACTATATGGAAACTAAGCCTCCATTAAGATAAATACACATTAGAATTTTGAGAAAAGTAAGCCAGTTTTTCTTGGAAGAAGAATGGACATAGGTAGTACTTTATTACATTAGTGGAGACCTTTGAGTTTAATGGCCTTATTCTGTGTTTTCATATACTAAAGAAATGTATCCTAGGATAGTAGACATGACACAGACAAATATTGCGATGGTTCTCTGGCTCACAACTGCATTTTTCCTCCATATCCACTTGTTTAAACTGTAGATTGATCCTACCTTCCAGGGAAATCTTTCCACAAATGTTACAAAGTCATTATCTCTTTTAAAGGTTCCCAGGCTCCTCATTACCTGAGGTTTAACATCCAAATGTGGCATATAAGGCCTCCAAGTTACAACCACAATTGTAATTCACAAATTGCTCCATATTCTTGTACATCTTCAAGCCTCTTTATATATGTTATTTTTTTTCTCCCAGAAAGCATTCTGATTTTTTAATATGTTTAATTCTCCTCACCTTTTACAACTGAGATTTAGGAATGATTTTTTGAACATTCTGTGAATACTGCTACAGCTTGTTTTTTCCAATGATATTTCCTTCCCCCAATTGGCAGAGGACCAAAGGACATAATTTTACTAACAGTAGTCAAGAAGAAACAATGGTAAAACCACTGATAATTCACAGTAAAAAATTGCTACATTTTTAAATTATTTCAAATATGTACTCTCTCATTGTGTTACTCTTGCAGTGACTCCTAATTTCAATGTTTCCCTGATAAACTTTGTTAAGATAAGTCTGTCTTTAGCATGGTGACCTCACTATGCTACCTTTTATATGGAATAAAAGGATGCTCAGGAGAAAGGGCTATTTATAATATTCTTTTATTTGTGTGGAAAATTTGTATATGTCTTTGAATGAGATTTTATATGTGAAGAAACTTTTATACACAAACTACATCTTAGTTCTAGCATAATATTGTATAATTTAAGGAACTTCTGATTATAAATCTCCCTTGAGAAATAATATTTCTTGGCTATAAGCGGAAGTAGAATCTTTTCTCCAGAGACGGCAATAACTATTGTTCCAAAAAGAAAAAAAGTGGAAGAATAACTTTGGTCAAATGGCAGACTCTGTCCTTGCATTTTATTCTGATAGATTCCAGGAGACACTTTGTATCATATATTTATGTTCAAATTGTAGCATTTCAGATATTTGGGTAAAGATAGAGTAGAAATTATGAGTAATGAACTAAAGATAGAATTTTAACTATAGCTCTAGACAATAGTTTGGCCTTGTGCAGTTGACTTCAATTTTGCATGTCTCAATATACTTGAGTATTAATGATGATGATGATGGTGATGACGATGATGATGATGATAGCAATAATGGTGTTATCACTACCCTTTCCAAATGTTTTGTGGGAGTTAATCAAGAGTATGTAGTGGTTGCCTATTTAGCTTAAGATTTCTAGGTAGTGGGCAATCAGTAGGATTGAATCCTTATTATTTTGATCACCTTTGGAACTTTTTTCAACTTCTGGTGATGCCACATGTTACTGGCTATGTGATAACACCCAGGCCAACATTCCTTTCTAGTTTGATCCTTTACTTTTCTCTTGCTTATAGCCTGTTCTCAGTGTCCATTTTCTCAAGATTTTTGCTTCTTGAAAGCCGCTGATGGAGGTGGAGATAGGAAGTACATGCATGTCTAAACTGATTTTAACTTACACTCTTATGATCTCTTTTCTTACATTTTATAATATGAAATAGAGAACGTTCAGTACTATAAACAAGAGCTAGAATTTTGTGACTTAAAATACATCTATTTTTATTTATAGTAGGGAAAACTATAAGGGGGCATTAAGTCTTAAAATAGTTACAAGTATGCACCTATTGTATTAGATGCTCAGAAGTTTTTGCCCCTTTGCTTGGAAGCTATTTGTTTTATCCTCTCTGTTCCAGCTGGAAGTTGCTTATAGCCCCTCTCAGAAGGAATTGTCAGTACAAACAATGCAGACTGCAAAATGAGAAAATCTGAAGCAAAAGCACGTGCTCAAATCTCCCAGGTAAATACATTTTGCAACTAAATCTTTTCCTTTGCTGAGTTCTATACCAAGAGAGTGATTTTTGCCTGTGGTTCAAAACCATTCCAAATGTGTACTGTGGGAAGGCAGGCCATTTACAGGAGGAGAACAGTGTACCTTGGCATGATTTCTGTTCCCATAAGACCACTTTATGTATTTACTATTCAAACTACTCCAAAAGGAGATTGTAATACATGCAGTAAGTTTTTATTTTTTAATTCAGCACATGGGCTGCATTTAAAAATGGAGAAATATTAGCATAAGTAAAAGGGTCTGTCATAAAGGTTTCAGTTTCTGAGGGATGCTGGTAGTTTCAAAAACAAAATGATAGGCCAAGAATCAAGCTCACTCTGAATTGGGAGTGAAACCTAGCAAAAGGAATACGTAATGAAAAATTAGGAGGTTAGCTAGGCCCACAAGAAGCACAATAAAACCTAAAGTGATCTTGCTAGCTTACTAAAATTGAATCAATGTAGGTAGCTTGGAGGTATTGAATAGTAACTATGTGCCAGAAGCCTTTTCACATTATCCCGATAATGCCCCAGTGAAGAGGTTACTATTCACATCTCATCATAGTATATAGGGAAACTGATGTACAGAGAAACTTAGCTAAGTACCCAAGTTCTAATACATTTTGCATGACATAGCCAAGACATCTGTTGTCACTCTGGCTTATAGATTATAACCTCCCTGAATGTCTGTGAACTTTTTTCCCTTAGATGAGCCTCTTCAATACAAAAAAAAAAAACCAACCAAACAAACAAACAAACAAACAAAAAAACAAAACAAAACCTGTAGAGGAAAGAAAATTTAACTTTTGTACATGTCTTGTTTTCACCTACCTAGTAGTGTCATATAAGGTCAATATTCACATTTAGAATAACAAAAACATAAAAGAAAAATAATTCTCATATGCCAGATAGGGAATAAAAATTATGCAATAGAAGATTGTTAAAATGTGTAGGTGTAAATGCTGGAAACAAATAGTTAGAAAGGAATAAAAATAATTGTTCAAAACTACAGAGGAAGAAAAATATGCATCACTGTCATTTTGTTGATCAGTGGGCAGAAGAAGAATGGTATAAAGGAAGTAATTTGTTCTTTGTTTCTCACTTTCCTGGCCAGGTATTGGGAAATAGGCTTTCAAAATTGTGATTATCATGCCTGCCCAAGTGTATAAATCCTCACCTTAACAATGACAACAATAATAACAAAACTATTCCCCCAGACACATCATTGCTTGGCTAATTTCCCCTCCATGTACATTCAGAGCATCATTATTGGTTATCATAATGATTGTTCATTTGTACAGCTCATCTTTATTGTGTATGAGATTAGATGCTCTTTCTATAAATATATATGTTACTTCACTTGCTTTTAGCACACAGGAAGAAATCCAAATAATATAACTTATTAGTTATGAGTAGAACATTGGAATTATTCTGATTTTTCTCTCTCCAGCAATCAGTAGCTGAATGATAATGGGGAAGTTAACTTGACGAAGAATTATGTACCTCATCTTTAAGCTGAGAATATTAATTCTTAATTCTATTGATAGGGGCTCCAAAAGTAAGACTAGACTAAACTAAATCAAGTAACATCAAACTCCTAGTCCTTCTTTATCTCCATCCAATTACATATATGAATCCATTGACAACACATTGAGGGCGAGATCTTATATTTAAAGTTGGTGAAAACTGTATAACTTCATGAAAAATGGACTTGATGTGTCAACAGTATCACTTACAAAGAACTAATGTTCTTGCTATTTCACCTTGAAAATAATACATTTTTAATAGATTGTTCATAAAATCATTCATTAAAAGCTAGTTGATGATCCTGATTTATAAATATTTAGGACTAGAGTTCTTTAATGATATTGCCTTGCTTATAATTTCAAGTCCAAAATAGAAAAAATAATGTTGTTCTTTAGTATTGTTTCTATGTTTTTGTGTGTCTACCAAGAAGGTATAGTGAGCTCATAGGTTCAGAATGGAGAATTAAATTCATATCTATCTATCTATCTACATATATATGATATACACCTATATCATAAATATACATATATATACGTGATATACACACATATAACATATATATATATACACATATACACACATGAATGAGTTATGGTAAGAATTTAATTAATAATAGAAACATTAAAAGTTGTATTTGATTGTTCTTGTATAGTATGATTGTTCTTGATATTATCCTTGCAATTAGTAGTATTCAATAGACCAAAGAGACCATAACATGAGTTATAATAATTTTAAAAAACCACAAAGATGAACAGGATTTAAATCTTTTAATGGCTTTCTGCACTTTAATGTTAATATATGGGAAATAATAATATAAACATTATACGATTTTCTGAGATCTCTAAAAATTAGATATTATGGGGGTTTATGTGTAGATTTGAAGGGACTTAGGACTGCCCAGACAGTAAGAAAAGGCAGGACTTCTCTGTGCATCTGTCAGCAGGAGTCCTGGAGAGATGAGCATTTATATCAGTAGACAGTATGAAGATCTTCTCTTACCACTGTGGGTACTCATCTCCTGGTCCAATGAGAGTCCAGACATTACAGAAAGGTGGAGCAGGGGAAAATTCTCTGCCTCTCTCCCTATCCTTCCATCTTCCTTTCTCTCTACCCATCTCTTTCCTCTCAACTAGGACTTCTGCTTTCTCCCATCCTGGGGCGTGAGTGTTTGTGGTTCTCAGGCCTTTAGGCATTGTCTTCTGTTCTCATACCTGTCTCCCTCAGAAAAAATTTCCCGCACTCTCAGGCCTTTGGAATTGAACTGAATTAATCAGTCACTTTCCTTGCTCTCTAATATGAAGATGGCATATCATGGCACTCCTTGGCTTCCGTGATCTTATGAGCTAACACTTATAATAAATATGATAACACATGCACACATATATAAAATACTTACAATAAATCTGATCATATATATATACATATATGTATATATGAGTATGAGTATGTATATATATAAATACTACTTTAAGTATGTAAATTAAACTTATATATACACACACACACACATATATATATACATATACATACTCACTTTAAGTATGTAAATTAAACTTTCTACTTTTTGAATAATATATCCTGTTCTCATCCTCCTAACCTTGGGTAACCATCCTTCTACTCTGCCTGTAAGGAGACTGGATATTTTAGATTCCTTGTACATGTATTTCTTTTTTTTTTTTTTTTTTTTTTTAG